>OOFB01012269.1:4783-15666 GCA_900323305.1 Trachyrincus murrayi | reverse complement strand
TCTATATGTGTGTTGTCTATTGGTTCTCTGTATGTGTGTTGGTTCTCTGTACGTGTGCTGTCTATTGGTTCTCTGTACATGTGTTGTCTATTGGTTCTCTGTACGTGTGTTGTCTATTGGTTCTCTGTATGTGTGTTGGTTCACTATACGTGTGCTGTCTATTGGTTCTCTGTACGTGTGTTGTCTATTGGTTCTCTGTATGTGTGTTGGTTCACTATACGTGTGCTGTCTATTGGTTCTCTGTACATGTGTTGTCTATTGGTTCTCTGTACGTGTGTTGGTTCACTATACGTGTGTTGTCTATTGGTTCTCTGTACATGTGTTGTCTATTGGTTCTCTGTACGTGTGTTGGTTCTCTGTACGTGTGTTGGTTTTCTGTACGCATGTTGTCTATTGGTTCTCTATATGTGTGTTGTCTATTGGTTCTCTGTATGTGTGTTGGTTCTCTGTACGTGTGCTGTCTATTGGTTCTCTGTATGTGTGTTGGTTCTCTATACGTGTGTTGTCTATTGGTTCTCTATACGTCTATGTGTACATTGTCTATAAGTGTGTAGTTTATTGTTTGTCTATAAGTATGTCGTCAAAGTAGTTGTAAGATATATGATGTTTTTATAATTATGTAGCCTATGTAAAGTATAATGCTTCTCAATTAAATATATTTATTATATATGAATAATAATACAATAATAAAATAAATATTATATTAATATATATTAATATTATATTAATATAATAAATTAAAGGGGAATTTCACTTTAAAACACTTCTGGTGTCATTTTCACACCTGACAGTTTTTAGGTTGCTTGCTTCAATATTTTTCAATAATAAACTTTATGCTGATTATGAACCCAAAGTGTTTACTTTGCGATAGGATAGATTTTCGTTGCACTGCATATATAAATGAATGCCAAAAACAGCACTTTGCACGTTGAGTAACATTCCATTAACCGTCTATTCAGATAGCTATTGACCCTGCCCTCTGCAAAATACAAGGACTATTGACCTGGTTTCCCCACATTACTCAACCCTGAGGAAACTCAGAGCGCAGAGCGGTTAGACGAAGCCAAGCTGCTGAAGGCTCATAGCTCTTCAGAACTACAAGGTATCATTGGTTTGCAGTGGACTTTCTGAGATGTCCCAATGTCTACTTTTTTTTATATGTTGTTATGTGTTGTCTATTGTTGTCTATAAGTGTGTAGTTTATTGGTTCTCTATACGTGTGTTGTCTATTGGTTCTCTGTACGTGAGTTGTCTATTGGTTCTCTATACGTGTGTTGGTTCTCTATACGTGTGTTGTCTATTGGTTCTCTGTACGTGTGTTGTCTATTGGTTCTCTATACGTCTATGTGTACTTTGTCGTTGTCTATAAGTGTGTAGTTTATTGTTTGTCTATAAGTATGTCTTCTTTGTTGTTGTAAGATATATGATGTCTTTATAATTATGTAGCCTATGTAAAGTATAATGCCTCTCAATTAAATATATTTATTATATATGAATAATAATACAATAATACAATTAATATTATATTAATATATAATATTAATATAAGAAATTAAAGGGGAATTTCACTTTACATTTTACACATTAGACTCATTGTAAACACACGTCCCTGCTTCTCATGACTGATATTTTCCTTCTAATCAATGTGTCAGCCTTCATTTTTCGATTAGTTATTCCACTACGTTAATATTTTACGCTGTTTTGTTGGGGGAAAACAAGTCTAACATGGAAAACAAGTCTAACGGGAGCATTATAACAACCGGATACAATGCACCACATTATTACACCGATATCGCATCAGACAAAAGTTAGCAGACGTTAGTCTGTTTGATTTCAACGCTAATGTTTTGCTTCGCTTCTTCCTGATTTAGCCGCTAAACAAAATCTAAGAAGAATAAGCCGGAAACCTTACGACTATGTGGACTTGCGCCAAAAACAATAGGTATTTGTTTCTAACATTAGACATTTAAAATGAAATAACCTATCGAAAAATGAAGGCCAACATATTCTTTAGGCAATATCAGTTATGAGAAGCAGGGACGTGTGTCTACAAAGTCTAACGTGGAGTTTGATGTTGAATGGGCTTCTATTGGATGGGGGGGGATTTGCTCACACGGTTATCAAATATCTAAATATTGAAGCAAGAAACCTAAAAACTGTGGGGTGCATAGCCTGAGTAGGTGTGAGAATGATCCCAGAAGCGTTTTAAAGTTAAATTCCCCTTTAATATCTGGTGTTTTTACTGCCGACTACCTGAAATAATAAGCAAATGAGGACGTGGTATGGTGGTTGTTCGGGGGAGAAAGAATACAAATGGAAGAGTAAGTGGGGTGAGGAAATTAAGGGACAACATTTGTATATCATCTAGAAGGAGGAAAGACAAGGGATATAGGAAACCGCAACAAGGATGAGAGCAATATTAACAGAAGCACTGAGAAGTGAAGGGGTACAAATGAGTTGGGGGCGCGTAGATCTAGAAAAGCGGAATCTAGCTAACAAGTCCAAACTTTGAATTTTTCAGTCCACCTTAAATGGCCATTATAACATGTTTTGGCCTGTAGATGGCTCTATCTAGTGGCCTCTGTTGAGAGATTTATAAAATGACTAATCTGTTATGAATACTCTGACTGTCTTGTTTGCATTTTTCTATATATATCTATATATGTTTAAAAATGAAAAACTATATGAAGCAACCAGAAACACAACATGACAAGATGGACTGTAATAAAACGAGAAAAGTGGCACACACTGTGGCCATTGTGATATAAAAACATTACACTCAACACAACACTGTTGTACTCCATAAGTTAAACAGCGCATGCGTCGTCCAGAACCGCTTCGTCTAAGCTGCGCATGCGTCGTCCAGCATCGCTGTCCAGCCACCTTACGTAAGATCCAAGTTGTGATATTCGCTGGTTAAAGTGTACGCAATGTTGTGAATACGGTGATTAATGGAAGAGCTCTGCGTTCTATAATATATATATCTATATATATAACATCTACAATAGCAACTTGTGTCGTTACATTGTTGTATTTGTTTTTTGGGGGGAAAAAGGTGTGGGAAGTTATGTCTGCCTTTCCTGGAAAGAGCCACGGCCGCGGCAAAGACGACCACGTGCTTCAGTATGTGGTGAACAACTCACTCCGAGAACATCCAGTACTCGCTCAACTCAAGCAAGTACGTATCTTCACTTTCGGTCCTGGGTACATCGGTCCAATGCTTCTGGACAACTCCGCCATTACGCCCGCTAGAGGTCAGCAAAGTGCAACGGAATGCCTCGGAAGTGGAAGTAGGCCTAGTAATAATAGTAATAATGTAGTAACAGCACTATCTTAACTATAATTTGAGGAGTCTATGTATGTATGTATGTATGTATGTCTGTCTGTCCTCGACAACCGTTCATTCGCTCGACTTCACACTCGGCCGGTGCATTGCTCACGGCCCAAGGAAATGCAGTGTCGAGTGCAAAGTGTTGTTTTGCTGCTGCGCAGTTCACCGTGTTGAATTCTGGGTAGTGTGATAAAAAGGGTAGAGAAAAGTAGACCGGCCACGCCTCCGACGGGCACATGCACTAGTAATAACAATAAACCATAGGGAATAAACATATGGGCAAATCTTAAAGCGATCATGTAAACTGAATATTTGCACATGTTCTCACTTTCAGAGAACTCTAGAGGACAGGTGGAATGTAATGCTTGTTGCGACAGAACAGGCCCAGTTCATGGGAAATCTTATAAAACTGATTAAAGCCACCAAAACTATTGAAATTGGTAAGTAGCCTATAGGTTCCCGAAAGAAGCTAAAATGACTTTCATTCAAAAATACATTTGGACTAATTATAACTAACTGACATGAATTATTAACGGTTAAATGTAAATGTATTATTGATTGATTGATTGATTTATTACAGGAATGTACACAGGGTACAATACACTGAACATGGCTTTGTCTATTCCGGAGACTGGACGTGTGGTCGCCTGTGAGAAAGAAAAATCCTATGTGGACATCGCCAGGCCGTTTTTTAAAGAGGTGACATCAATGAACATTTAAACTATACAAAACTCTCTACACAAACCAATCCAACAGATGTCTGGAGTTAAAGAGTCACTGCATTCCATGTCGATGTTTAATCAGAAGGCCTCCCGTGCGTAGTACTAAATCAGCTTTTAATAGTGTGGTGAGATTGATCAGAAAACCACATGTCACGGAGCGCTCAGTGGGTCAGCAGGTCTGAACAAACTGCTTCTGTGGGTGAGGAGAGAGAGAGCAAAGTGCCATCTCAGCAGTGAAGATGCAACGACAAGCACAAATCAATTCTCCTTTTGCCCTTTCGTCAGACTAAAGAGAACAATTTAAAATCTCTCTCAAGCACTGCATCTTTAATATAAATTCTTACCCTGAACTGTTTGTGGTTTGTTTCTGTTTCCCTTTCCCTGTCTCATAGGCTGGTGTTGAAAGCAAAATTGATGTTCGAATTCAACCGGCTATGCAAACATTGGGTATGTTGTTTATTAAAGGGGTTCCTATTTTACCACCAGGTGTGATGTTGATTAGCCATTACAAGCCATTTAAAAATCTACCCTATAGTGACATCACACGTGGGAGTGTCCACCCAGATGTAGGATAGATCATCCTACCAGCCTACCCAGTGGACTGCACCAACTGGTTCAGGCTGATCTATCCATCATAGTCTGGGTGGACACTCCCATGTGTGATGTCACTATAGGGTAGATTTGTAAATGGCTTGTAATGGCTAATCAACCAATAAATTGTTATGCAACGTAAACAGCAACATTACATTTCCATATCTATTTATTCAACTTGAGTTAATTAACATGAGCTTCTTATTGGTCGTATATCCAGATGAGCTGATCGCGGCGGGAGAAGCGGGAACCTACGACTTCATCTTCATCGACGCCGATAAGCTGGGCTACGACGGCTACTATGAGAAGAGTCTTCAACTCGTTAGAAAAGGAGGCATCATCGCCATCGACAATGTAAGTGTTACCCGCCCCCCCCATCTGTGAGCAAGCAATGCGTAACCCCTACCCGGGGTTTGTGACATTTATCTGAATTCACTGTAAGTTGCCTCGGATAAAAACATCTGCTAAATGACTGGTAAATCGGTGTTTCACAACAAAGCACTAGATATTTGATGATTTCAAAACTACGGTTTCATAAAGGTCGTGTGTGTGTGTGTGTGTGTGTACAAACAGATTGCCTAATCATTCATAACCACTTAGTGTATGCACAATGCACATACATTCACTGGGACATTGTGTGGGTGTGAATGTAAGAACTTGGGGTTGCAAATATTTTCAGACCTCAAAATGGGCCAAAAAAAAAAAGTCTGGAATCACTGCACTGGATAGTAACAAAGTGCGTTTGTTTAAGGTGCTGTGGAGTGGACGGGTGGTGAACCCTGCCGCGGACGACTTTGATTCCCAGGCGCTGCACAGCCTCAACATGAAGCTCCACAAGGACGAGAGGATCGATCTGAGCATGCTCACTGTGGGGGACGGCCTCACTCTGGCATTCAAGCGATGAAATACTCGACTACCAAAGCATTCCATTTTGATACATATCGTTAATTTGCTCTTTTTGCATATTCGTGCTAAACAAAATTAATGGATGTGAAAATACTGAAGTATTATGTGCACTACTGATCACAGTAAAAAAATAAATGAGAAGTTGTACAAAATGAATGAACTGGCCTCTGTTATTGTGCACACATTCTCCAAGGGGAGGTATTTCACCATCAAATTAAATTTAATCAGCCCGTTAAAGAAAGCCTCTGAAAAATCCAATGTCCATAAGCTCTGTTAGTGTTTTCCAAGGTGCTATTAATCTTTTTTGGTGTAATGGAATCCTCGCCCACTATTGTTGGAAGCAATACAATTTGGTCTGAAGCCAAGCTTGATACATTAAGCTATTCAATAGTGCATCATATCAACAAATGATGTAAAGGCCTCACATTCCAGGCGCTGTTCCGGGTATACTATTCATTACAGGGTAGTGAGAGATCATGTTTCTTTGTTTTTGTCAGTGTTTTACTACCCAATAGTGTTTAGTATCTATTAGGCCTATGCCACATTAGGCTATTAGGTAAGATATTTGGAGAAGAAGATTAAGTCACATAAGATAAACATACATTACACAAACTCACAAACAGAACAGGCATCAGTTTAGGTCATATTATATGCATCTAAAGAAATAGATAAATAGTGTTTGTGTGAAGTGGTTAAGCAACGCGTTCCCACTTCAGTCTATATTAAGACCGCTGAGTCCATACATTTTCAGCACCATGGACAGTTCCACTGTGCACACAGCGCGGATCTTTACATTTACATTTAGCTTTAGCGCATTTAGCTGACTCTTGGCAGGTATAAAAGCCCCAAAGAAGCACCCTGTGGTTTGTGCACCGGTACGAGCCACAGGATGGAGCGGAAACCGGGGTTTCGTGATAGAACAACTCAAGCCGAGTATAGTCACCACAAGCCCACCACCACTGCAGCATCGCAAAGCAATACCCGTATGATGGGGGATTACGATTGGAAAGACATTCAGGGAATGAATGTTAGCGCTAAGTTTCCATTGAAGACCGCAAAGACAAACGAGAAAGAGATACTTCACGGCCTGAACGACCGTTTCGCGAGTTTCATCGAGAAGGTGCGTCACTTGGAGCACCAGAACGAGTTACTGGAACGAGAGATCGAGGAAATCAAACAGAAAGAGCAGACTACGTCGTCTCTGCAGCAGACCTATGGACCTGAGCTGGATGACCTGCGAAGGCTGCTGCGTGACATCACACACGAGAAGCACCAGATCGAAGTAGAGCACCGCAATCTGGAGCAGGATCTGTTCGACCTGAGGGAAAAATACGAGACCGAGGCTCGCATCAGAGCCGACGCCGAGACCAACATCAGCATCTTAAAAAGGAACATCGACGACGCGTATCGGGCCAAACTTGAGCTCGACAAGAAGTCCAAGGCCATCGCGGATGAAATCGACTCGTTAAAGAGTAACCACGACTCCGAGGTGTCGCAGCTGATCGCCCAACTAAACGATGGGCAAGAAGGAGCATTTCTTAAAGCAAGCGAGTTTGGGTGCCCTGAACTCACTGCCGCACTACGGGATATCCGGGCACAGCTGGAAGACCACGCCGTGTCCGACCTCCACAGGGCGGAAGAAAGTTTTCACATTGAGGTTTCGAAGTTAACCGAGGCGGCCGAGACGAAGCGAGAGGCGCTGAAAGCGTCCAAGCAAGAGATCCAGCAGTACAGGAAGAGACTGCAGAGCAAGAGTGTCGAACTGGACTGCGTTAAAGGCACACGAGAAGCGTTGGAAAGGCAACTTCGTGAGATCGAGGATTTCCACAACGAGGAAATTATTCACTACCAGGTAAAATACATATTCAGGGGATTCTATAAACCTAAAGGTAAATAGGCCTATTATATTCCGTAAAGTAAAGATGATACGTTCATTTAAATGTGTGACTGTTGTTTTTGCTTTATCTTATATTATTAATAAAGAAAATGTGTAACTACTAATTCTAATGGCTCCTAAAAGCCATACAATTCTCATAATGTGTGAATAACAGATAACATTGCTATAATAATATAACATTTCAAAACTAATCATTAATATATGATTAATATAGTGTCAGGGATGTGTAAATGACAAATGTATCCATTATTTCTTCAGGACACTATCAAAAAGCTAGAAAACGAGCTCATAAATGTCAAATTCGACGTGTCCGGTCACATGAGAGAATACCACGACTTGCTGAATGTGAAAACTGCTTTGGATGTGGAAATACTCTCTTACAGGTTAGACAGAGGCAAATCCAGAACAAAAATACGATTATCAACAAATAACACAATTTTAAACACTGATGAAAACAAATACCGCCGTGTTAACTTTCTTCTTCCTTGTACACGACAGAAAACTCCTGGAAGGCGAGGAGAGTCGTCTGTCGGCCATGTCTGACGCCCAGCAGCACCTCCCCGCCCCCTACATATACAGACAGTCCCCCGTCTACACCCTGCCCTGTCTGGGGGAGCAGAGGAGGACCCAGCAGCCCCAGTACAAGTTTGTGGAGGAGATCATCACCGAGACCACCAGGGAAATAGAGATGTCCGAGTTTGAGGAGATGGCCTCAGAAGAAGAGGAGGAAGAGATGGACCGAGGAGATCACAGAGAGGAAAAAGTTGTCAAAAGCGAGAGTGGGAGGAAGAGGAAGGACAAGGAAGAAGAGGAGGGTGAGGGTATGGAAGTTAGTCCAGAGGAAGACGGTATGCCGGTGCGTCACATTGGGCAGCATCATGGGGTAGAGCAGGCGGGAGATGAGGATGAGGACGGTGGGGTGAACTGTGATGAAGAAACACACATACAAACACACATACCTACGACATGTAGTGAAGTCAGAGAAGAGGAAACGAGCAAAGAACAGAGCAGTGATATGGATGCAGTTATTGGTGAAAGTGAGGCAGCAGACATCCCAGAAGAGGGAGGAGAGGCCGTGGAGGTGGTAGCAGTAGAGAACGTTGCTTCTTTAAAACCACAATCTGATACCGGGTCAGAGCTCACTGAGGAGGCAGCCCTGTTAAAAACCACAGAACCCTTAGAAAATACAGCATTATTGAAGGAAGACAAAGAACAGTTATCTGATATTGTTGAGGCAGTGAAGTTAGAACCAGTAGAGAAAGTAGTTTCCTTAAAACCAGAATCTGACACCAGGTCAGAGGTCACAATGGCGGATCAACTGTTAAAAGCCACAGAAACCCTAATAGAAAATACAGCAGAAGCAAAGGAAGAGAAAGATTTAGTCAGAGATCAAGAGATATCTGATATTGTTGAGGCAGTGCAGTTAGAACTAGTAGAGAAAGTAGTTTCCTTAAAACCAGAATCTGATACAAGGTCAGAGGTCATTATGGAGGGTGAACTGTTACAAACCACCTTAGAACATACAGTACCAGCGAAGGAAGACAAAGATTCCATGAGAAAGCCAGTGGTATCTGATATTGCTGATGAAGTTAAGGTAGAGAGCGTTGCCCTTTCGACACCAGATACCAGCTCAGAGGTGACCAAGCAGGATGAACTGTTAAAAACCAGAGAAACCAGAGAAAATACAGAAGCCAAGGAAGTTAAAGATTCAGTAACAGATCAAGGGTTATCTGATATTATTGACACAGTGAAAGTAGAATCTATAGAGAAAGTAATTTCCTTAAAACCTGAATCTGATACCAGCTCAGAAGTGACTATGGCAGATAAACTGTTAAAAACTACAGAAACTCTAGAAAATACAGTAGAAGCAAAGGAAGAGAAAGATTTAGTGAGAGATCAAGATGTATCTGATATTGTTGAGGCAGTAAAAGTAGAACCAGTAGAGAACGTTGCTTCATTAAAACCACAATCTGATACGAAGTCTGGGGAGGAACAACAGTTAAAACCCACAGAAACCTTAGAAAATACAGTAGCAGCGAATGAGGACAAAGATTCACAGAGAGATGAAGGGTTATCTGATATTGTTGATCAAGTGAAGCTAGAATTACTAGAGAAAGTTCCTTCAATAAGACCAGACTCAGAAACCAGGTCAGACGTGACTATAGAAGAAGAAACCCTAGAAAACATAGAAGCAGCAAAGGAACACAAAGCTATCTCTTTGCCAGCCTATGCTATCGAGGAACACACTGATTTGACAGCAGACATTAAGTTGGGTCTTGCCTCTGAGGTGGCAATAGACCCAGAGAACGTGTCAAATATCCGAGGCCAAGACCATCCCAGCCCATCTAAGAGTGAATTAAAGGAAGCTAGCGGCACAGAACCATTGGCAATCAGTCAAACAGACACAGTAAAACTTAGCATTCAGAGTGAAGGGACAGAGACTGCTGCAACTCCAGAAATGATTGATACAGATCCTCAAAATGTAGAACATCATACCAAGTCTGAAGAGACTAAACTCGTAACAGTAAAATCTCAAGTTCCAATGGAAAAGACTCTTATAGCTGCAGATGTCAAAGAGTTACAGCAGGAGATACCAAGGAGCACAGTGCGGAAAACAGAAACACCACAAGAGCCTGAAGTCCCCCTCAAGTCTAGTGGAGAACTATCTGAAATCCAAACCAGTACATTACCTGAAGTGAAGGTGGAGAAAACTGCAGATCTCAAAGAATTACAGCAGTTGGATGAAGCAAGCAGCAAGAAATCAGAAACATTGCCTACCAAGTCTAATGGAGAAGCGACTGAAGGCCAAGCCATTGGTTTTTCTGACGTGGAGGTGGAGAAAACTGCACATCTCAACACATTACAACAGGAGGGAACAAGCACCACAATCCAGAAAACCGAACCTCTCAAGTCCAGTGAAGCTTCTGAAAGCCACGCCAGTGTATTGTCTGAGGTGGAGGTGGAGAAGACTGTAGATCTCAAAGAATTGCAGTTGGATGAAGCAAGGAGCACAGTTCATAAAACGGAAACAGAAACATCTCAAGAGCCTCAAGTACCCCTTAAGTCTAGTGGGGAACCTTCTGAAAGCCAAACTAGTGGATCATCGGATGTGGCGAAAACAACAGATGTAAAAGAAATAGAACAGGCGGAAACAAGCAGCCCAGTCCAGAAAACACAAACATCTGAAAAACCTCACAAGTCTGAGATTTCTGAGGTGGAGAAAACTGCAGATCTCAAAGAATTACAACAGGAGATAACAAGCCGCCCAGTCGAAAAAACAGAAACACATCAAGAACACAAAGACCACCTCAGGTCTAGTGGAAAACCTTCTGAAAGACAAACCAGTGGATCATCTGAGGTGAAGGTGGAGAAGACCGCAGATGTCAAAGAATTACGACAGGAGATACCAAGCAGCACAGTCTGCAAAACAGAAACT
>OOFB01012253.1:3252-13598 GCA_900323305.1 Trachyrincus murrayi | reverse complement strand
CCATCATCAGGAGAAGCCCCGCCCCTCTACCCACCTACACCAAGCTACGTCTATGCAGCTCCTCCCCCTCCCCCTTCCAACCAGGCCCCAAACTACTGTCAGTCCTCATCTCAGGTACATATACCACACACACACACACACACACACACACACACACACACACACACACACACACACACACACACACACACACACACACACACACACACACACACACGAATCCTTGAGGTGTGAATGAGTTGAGTAAATGCATTCATAATGCATTTACAATTAAGTTACAGCTTCGCCCACAGAGGATAAAGTAGGAGCTATCCTCCTCATCCTCAGTGTGGACGTGGATGTGGTTTCTTGGTGGCTGTTGTGCAAGGGCTGCAAAGGTTGTATAATAGTGCGTACAGAAAACTACAATGACGGCAGACCATGCACAGTCAAAAGAGACCTCTTCAAAAGAGACTTCCTCAAACTTGCTCTAATCGCTCGGGTTAGTGTTGGCTGCAGGGTGCAAGCTGGAGACCGCTTGTGAGCAGGTCTTACTGTAAAGCCAGTGGGGCTGTATTACAGAGGAGCGGGTTGTGTCGCTCTGAGCAATCAGAATTATTGGTAAAAAGGTAAATGTATTCATTGGCAACGACCATCATATACACTACTGTCCATCCATTCATAATTATATTCAATTACTTATTATTTTACATTTGAAACTACGATCCTTAAAGAGTTGCTCTAAACACTGTTGCTTTTCCCTTTCCATAGGAGGGGACTGTCTAGAGCCAGGGTGTCACTTTGTGTTGAAAAGTGGTGGGGACATAACTGCTCAGAGGAGCAAACTGTTTCTAAACTGTCTTCAAAATATGTGATTTTAGGCAATGTAATGGAGGGGATCGGTATGAGGTCAGAGTAGATCATTACGGCGAGAAAGAAATTGCATAATGGCGCATCAATAGGGCACGTGTTGGGTCATCTTAGAATCAGTAGGCTAGGGGGGATTTTCTTTTTTTTACCTTACTTTTTTGAATTTATTTTCTTTTACTTTTTTTGGACAATGTTCATTTGTTTCTTCTATATTCACATTGCATTGTATGTTTTATTATTATTGTGTATTTCTCAAAGCGTTCTCATTTGTTAGTTAACATTTCTTGGTGCAAGGTATTTTTCAGAACATTTTTAACAAAATTATGCTTTTAAAATTGATGGGGATGAAATCGACCAAGTGGTGGTGTCCCCAGCGTCCCCGGTGTAAATGACACCTATGGTCCAGAGGAAGCAGATGGGAAAGTGTCCTGGGATTATTCAAATGAGATCATTTGAATAAGTCGACCAGTAGAGGGTGCTAGAGCGTTATCGGCTATCCGGTCAGCTCTGGTCCCTCCTACTACCGAAACGCAATTTCCGATCTCTTACTTCATGCGAGCGGTGTACGTTAGTACAGTCCCGGAGCGAGAAGAAGAAGAAGAGAAGATGAACAACAACAACGACAAGGTGAAGAAATATGGCGTTTTCTGACAGAAAAGAAATAAACATGCAACATGTACAGAAACGGATATCCGGAAGCCCCTCCCTCTCTCTTGCCACTATCCGTACATGGGAAGAACCCTGTATATCTTAACAAGGTTAAGATATCATTAAAGTAATCTTTTTTGCATCATTGCAAATGTATGTTTTTTTTTGCTGTACTTTCAGTCACTGTCCACCATGTCTAGTAGCAAAAGACTAGCTCTCACCCCCTCCTTGCCCTTTTTCCTTAACACATTGAATGATGCAAGAGTGACAACTGCAACTACAACTACTAACACACCCCCATGTGAAAGTATATTGGCCTTATTCACCTGGTGGCCATCTTGGTTCTAAACTGGGGGAACTGAATGCAGAATTCCCCCACCCAGCTAGCGTTTGAACCAAGATGGAACCAAGATGGCCGCTTGGTGAATAAGTCTCATGAGACCTGGAAAGGCAAAGATAAGTGCCACAAAATACAGGTAAGACACATTTAAGATGAGCAGAAGAACATCCCACATCTCTCAGGGTAATGATTCCGGTTAAAAAGCTGAACTATGGAGCGATTGAACCCGACAGCAGGTGTGCAATGAGGAGGAAAGCGATGGCGAGAGCGAGGATAAAAATACAGGCCGACTGACGGTATTTCTTAGCGGTGGCCATCATTTAAGTATCATTTTCACATGACTTGCGGTGGCAACAAAAAAGGGAGAAATGAGACGAGACTAAAAGGTCTGCCCGTGGTAAGTAAAGGGTTCAGTGACATGCGTGGCGAAGACGCAGAGCACAAAGTTAAAAGATGCGACACCAGAAGTGCAGTATACCGCCATCGGCAAGAGAGGAAAATAATTTACACAGCGCACTCATTAACTCTAAGGTGCGAGTCTGAGAGACTCCACTAAACCCTTGTGCTTAAAACTCAGCATAAAATTACAGTGGGCGAGAAATGGGACGGGTCGCGACGGTGACATTCAGAGTCTCTGTAAAAAGCGCCCGTAAGGTCAAATAATAAAAGCCAACTTATTAACAAATAATAAAAGCCAACATATTTGTACCATTTCCATTGTCCTGCATAAGCACAGCAGCAACGCTACATGCATGATGTGTTGCAAGCTATCCTTTGTTCAAATCAAAGTGATGGGAAAAAACAAACATTGACATGGTTTTTTTTGTCAAGTAAATTTGTAGTTAACAAGGTTAAAGCAAAGATGCAACCGTTCAACTTAGTCAACTCGGGGCTCGAGATCCAACGACAAACGCTTAAACTGCCAGTAAACCTTGGCAGAGAAACCTGGCACACACACAAACACATACAAATCTGTGTCACTGGGCTGTCACAACCTCTAAAGCAAAGAGAGATAAATGTATCTCAATCTGCATATGCTTCACAATGACCTCAGTCTGAAGTGTGTGTGTGTGTGTGTGTGTGTGTGTGTGTGTGTGTGTGTGTGTGTGTGTGTGTGATGACCTTCAGGATGCACAAGGTCAAGTGGACAAGGACACTCACTTTCATATCTTTAGCTTGTATTCAAAGTGACTTAGAGGGTATTCAGATGTACATAAAAGGACCAGGTAGAGGTTATGAATCTTGCTCAAGGGCACCTAAAAAAGATTAGGCTGTTGAACCTCGTACCGTTCGGCTGGGAGCGGAACACCTGGTAGCCACTGGACTGCCTGTATCTGATCTATATCTGATCCATCGTTTGCTTACTGTTTACTCACCAATGGCCATTGCCATTTACACCAAGGTATTATTTAGATTGCACAAGTGGTTATGCAACCGACGACAGCTGTGCCACACGAGCCCAGTGAGGAAACGCAGGAGCTCAGTCAGGCATCAGTGGACATCACAGTGAAGTACCTTTGATGGGTAAATAAGAGGCACATCTGAGCAGAGTGCACCAGTCACACATCGATGGGCAATCAGCAGAACGCTAAAGTCTTCACAGTGGACGGTAAGGAGCGTACATCAATAGCTTTGCTCAATCTGTACTCTATGCCTCCACCCCGGCTCCACCTGTGTAGATGTACCTTCATGTGCATGAAGATACGAGAACCTCATCAAGCAGCTAAATCCACCTCATAGATGCATTGCCACTTCGTTGGCTCATGGGATTCTCTTGCGTAGGGCTGATATGTAAGAAGTGGGCCCATCTGTGTCCAAGTGAAATTACATTGAACATACATATTTCTAAATCGTTTTTTCAAAAAATTCTTAATTTAAAGCCCAAGGCTCTGTTGCGCCTTGGGCGGGCGATCTACCGAAACCAAAACACACCTACCAAAAACACACCAGTTTTGCAGCTAGACTCCTGTGAGTCTGTCCTCCATTTGCAGTCTGTTCACGGCCCCGACATCGCCTTCAGCGTTGGATGTCAACAGCAAGAGCAGAGTGTAAAGCTCAACAAGAGTCCAGCCAGAATGCATCCTAAGTGGAAGCGTGTGTAGTTGTGTATTGTGGTAAAATGCAGGATGTTGCTGCAGAACTGACGTACAGCCGACCTGGGTGAACAACAGATACATTTAAAAGTTACAAAAGTTGTGGCGACTCAATTTGCGCTAAAGGACACGTCTATTTGTTGCGATAAACCTGTGTGTTTGTCTCTCTACCTCACACCACAGTCACACCACTGAAGAATGCGAAAACATGGATACGTGCGTCTACGTGCACAGTTTGTCAGAAAATAGATCAAACTTATCATGTTCTAAAATGCTAATAAATGCGAATTAATGGGCTGTGTTGCGGTGAGTGAGTTAGGGGGTCTGGGGCGTTGGGGTGTTGCATATTCATAGAGCGTCACATTCTCCGGGTACTAAAGGTGTGGATATTCTCAATTCCAAATGAGTCAACTGACTCACAAATCAAATCCAACAAATATCTATTATATTATTCAGCATTGTTTTTAAGGATTTAAAATGTGTGTCCGAGGGGGGGGGGGGGGGGGGGTGTTTTGCTAACGTGCTTCTGAAGCTGTCTTTTATGACATAACCTTGATTTATTTAAAGCCAGAAATTCAATGGACTTTAAAGAGGTCGGAACTTTTCATATAAATAATAGGTAATAACAGATAGCCAGCATGGGATGATCTCGCCATTCAAGTGTTTAATGACACTCTTGAGGAAACCATTATGGTTTGGGAAGTGATTTGAGATTAATCTCTCCCTCGAAGCCCTTCAGTATATAACCGAGTGTCATTATCATCCCTGCTAGCAGAATAAACTGGCTCTACAATATTTAAGCACACTAAAAAACAAGGAGTAGTACACTAATGAGATGTAGTCTAAATCAAATGAAAGTCAGTGTCTTAATATGCCGACATGGATTAACAGGGACAGGTTTATTGCAGAGTTGGAAATTGATTTGTAGGCAGAGTAGGTGGTGAATGCTGACATGGCCGCGCTCCTCTCGAGTGTGTGTGCCAATGCACCACAACAGGTGTGCAGCCTCACCCAGCCCCAGAGTCTAATCAGCCTGACTCGGGCCAGGTAAGGCCAGACGGTTGCTTGGTGGCTGCTCGTTACCATGGCTGGTGGCTCCAGTGCGTCCCCGGGCAGCCCCTCTGTGTCCCTTTCCGGGTGGGAGAGGCCCCACGTTGGGCGCCAGTGTAGCAGCAGCACTTTAGCTGATGTCTTCTCTCCGCTGTCCGGCCACACGACGCTCATTGATCACCGCATTGAGACGTCCCCCGGCGTGACTTAGTTACCCGAGCACAGTGGCTGGTCTAGCCCGATCGCGCTCGTCCACAAGTCCGATGGGTCTATTCGCTTCTGTGTTGACTACCGCAAGGTGAACAGTGTGTCAAAGTTCAACACGTATCCAATGCCTCACGTCGACGAACTCCTGGATCGGTTAGGCGCGGCTCGTTTTTTTTCCGACACTGGATTTAACCAGGGGCTACTGGCAGATTCCCTTATCTCCAGAGTCCAAGGACAAATCTGCCTTCTCCACTCCGTCCAGTTTATTCCAGTTCAATACACTTCCTTTTGGCTTGTTCGTCCTTCTCTGAGCTGACCAGTTCCATGACCGACCTCACCCGAAAGGGTGCGTCAGATCCGGCTCAGTGGACCAGGCAGTGCCAGGTAGCGTTGAAGAGGGTTAAAAAGGCTCTCTGTGGGGAGCCGCTCTTACACACCCCTAACTTTGAGCATCCTTTTGTCTTGCAGACTGCTTGTCTGTTTCTAACTCTTGTATTGTTCATTGTCTGTTACTGTGTTGCACTTGGACTACAAAACAATTGCCCACTGGGATTGAATAAAGCTTGAACTTGAACAGTGCTATTATTTGATAAATCAAATAATGAAACAATAACACAATAGAGTGCAGAGGGGTATGGGTAAGCGAGATGGAAAATAACATAAGTTAATGGCAAATGTGTACTTTCCCCATTTATTTGGAAAAATGCCAATAGAAGTAGCATCTTTGCGGGATGGTGTATTCACAACTTTGGGGGCAAGGGGCCTTTTCCTTTTCTTATGGGGGACCACAGGAATGTTTAAAACCCGGCAGCAGAGGACCTAAGGGCTCTTCTTGAGACATGGGGCGACAGGGAGTCTGAAATATAAAATAAGCGCTATTCCATTAAGAGCTTTACGGACCCGCTTAGGTACCTTAAATTCACATCTCTCAGACATTTAGTGAGGGAGCAATAGTGGAGAACAGTGCCCTAGTGTTGCTGCTGTTTTCTGCAAATACCTTGGAAAAGTGACAGTTATTTGCCAGTGTGGACAATATACCTAAAATGAACCATCCTAAATCTAACACCTCAGCTTAACCCTTTCTAACACGTACTGGGAAACAAACCCCAGAAATGAGTTTTATTCAGAAATCAAAAACCAAAACCAATTTACCCAGAAAAGCCAGGTAGCCGATGACAAACTCAAATAAAATAATTCACAGAAAAACCACAGATCCACAGATTCTCTGTGAATACCTAATTTTAAAACTATACAAAAATTTGAAAACCTTACATTAAAATGGCATAAGGTAGGCCTACATCATTTCACACGCACAGCTTTTTGATTTGAATAGCGTCGGGACATGCTGTGCTGTTAATAATTCATCTCAAGTGCTTCCCCAAACAGTGGAATGCACTGTTGATATTCTCGCCATTGTTTATACAACCCAGACATAACTCGTCCCCAGAGTTGGAGCTATATTTACAGAACATTCACACTTGATCCCCTCCTAAAACACACTCTCTAGGCCTACTGGAATCCCAGTGGAGCGTCAGGTTAGACTGGGGAGGCTTTTGGGTTGTTTTGTATTAGAACAAGGAAGGACCTCTCTTGCGATATGCTATATATCATTGCTAGAGGCAAAATGTGGAGAGAGAAAAAATATGTAGATGGCATTTGAAACTGTAATCCAGAGACGCGTTACCGCCCGCCGGAAACAACTAGACTTAGGGCAAGGGGAGTAGGCTACTTCAGTGCACTATTCATTCATCAATTAACACGGGAACGTGCACTTAACAGAAACCACTAAAGATGTGCTCTGTAGAGGTTTGGGAAACGACTGGGGATCGATATGAAAGACTGCATTCGTTAATTTCTTCCTTTTAAAACGTTTGGGTTGCGTTTGAGAAGCACCGTTGAGACTCCAATTAAGTGTGAAAGAAACTCGACTTGAATCGTCTTCACAAGCCAGAAAGTGTACAGCATGTACCCCTTGATTCTCCTAGGCCTACGTTTTAATAATAACTGGGGTAGCTGGTGAAAAGAAAATGATTGGAATGTCCTTTATACATTAATGATGTCTTCTCTGTGACATAAGGTGTCAACCGTTTACTTTATAGAGGGTTATCGAAGGCCGATAACTGCGATCTTCGATCTGTCCCTCACTTGGAGGCGGAAAGGTGACCATTCTTTCTGGGTTAAAAAACATCAAACTATACATCATTTGGTAAACCAGGTGCAACATACAACAGACACAGCAGAGGCACCCGGGTGCTTTATTAAGTCTGACAGGCTTTCCGCCAAATTTCCACAAGTGTGCAGCTTGACGGGGGTAGGTAAAGGACACCGAAGAGAGACAGAACTAGCACACAGAACAGACCAGGGGGAGATGGGTTAGAAAGCAGAAAAATGGAGCACACAGACTTAGCCACTCCCGGGGAAGAAACATAACATATCCAGGGATCATATGAAGGGCGTAACACGGTCTTTGTGATTGGGGGGGGAATGGTTTTGGGGGGTTGTTAGGACGCCTGACATACGTTTGTTTTCCATATAAGGGGTTGAAACTGGCTATACTCATGCCTTTTAAGGCCCTGACACAGCAATGACGGGCGTCTGTGGCCCTGGTTTTTGCGGTGTGTCTCGCACCATTGGCACTAGTCGGCCTTGAGCATGTTGAATTGGCGGAGGCCGTCGGTGAGAGAAATCACTCTGATTGGATGTTCAGCTTAAGCGAATCAGTACAAGAGAAGAGAAACGGAAGTGAGCAAAGCAGCAAACGACTTTTGTCAAGAGGGCACACAAAAGGTTTTTCAACATCAATTTTTCAACATTCCAAATTTTCAACTTTTCAACATATTCTGGATTAGAGAAGTAGCTATATTAAGAAACCGTCTAAAAGTGGTGAGGGAGAGTTGGCAAGCAAACACTGCTTTGTTTCATGTATGTATCATAACAATGGTTTGTATATCCGCAGTCCTAGGTCTTCCGGTTTCCCTTTTTGAATGATACAGACTACTGCCACCTGCTGGTATGGAGAGTTATTTCCTCTCACGCAGGCGCAGAATGTACATGCTAGTTGGTCGTTGGCTGTAGTCTTCGCAGTGAGTTCAAGTGCAACTTTTTGGCTCAGACACAGGCGACGTAAGGCAAAGCAAGAGTCAGCCATGGTCGTCGCTAGTTCTTTGACGTCGGTTTGGTGTGTCAGGGCCTTTAGAAGAACATCAGGACAGGCAGTAAACAACTTGATGGTCCTAGGTCCTAGATGGTCAATAGTAAATGTATTTATTTGTGGTCACATTTATTTGAGTATGGCATTTTATTCTAAAACAAAGTGAACCGTCCATATGGACAGCCTGGCTGTTAGATTTTCACACCTTTAAAGCCATCACAATGACTGTTCCACATTCCAAGCAGTCACAGAAGAGCCTCTAAAGAAATGGAAAACTGACTGATCTCATTATACAAACACATCTCATTTAGAGATCATATTCAATTGGTCCCAGAATCAGCACAACCTATGCTATCAAGTGGTGACACTCATTAAGATGTGCCATACCGTAAAATATGGTAATACAAATATGGAAAAACACAAAACACAGCCATACATTTAAAAAAAAAATCAAAAACACACACAAAAGAAACATGACGTAGAAATCTCTTTATGTAGAAAATACCCATTATGGGTTAGAAATATCCCACAACTGTTTAGATACGCCTCCCTTAATCTGTTCTTCACTTATAGTATCTTTTAAGAGGTCTGTCCAACGGGCGTTTTTCATCCATGATCCATACCACTAGTGCCATGGCAGTTTGTCCAAAATTACACAAAGTGGCACCTGACATGCCATGCAGATAAAGGGGGTATTGTTTTTATGTACCGTGTCTTACCTGTAGCCTTCTGTGAGGTTTCTGTGCCAGGCGGGACTGGGCCTGCATCCAGGGTTTGACTGGCTGCTCTGAGGAAGATGGAAGAGGAGGTATCTGGCCACTGCAGGACCTGTTGTGTCCAAGGGCTGACTTCATCAGCAGTGCTGAAATGCAATTGAAATAAATTGAAACAATGATATATTACATTGTAATTATTAGTATTACTATGCACATCACACAGCCTTGTCAACAGCACACAAACACCTCATACACTAATGCAAGCTAATGCAAATGTCTTGAGTAGGATGTGCATCACTTCTGCTCAGATTAGCTCTCCTATAACTATAGGCATGCAAATGGCAGAGACAGACTGATTAGACTCTGGGGCTGCACACCTGTGGTGCATTGAGTAAGCAAGGCCCACAGGTTAAACCAGCCACCACACACACACTCACTCAGGAGGAGTGTGGACATGTCAGCACTTACCATCTGCTCTGCCTGCTAAACTACTACAACTCTGCAATAAACCGGTTTATTCATTCCCACCTGTTTTGGTGTTCAGAGGAGCCCTGAGGAGCCACTTCAGTGGCATCTAGCAGGGTCACTGCTACAATACTAAACTAACACGGCGCACGTAGTAAGGACTTATTTTCGATAACTTGTAACTTTGTGCAGCCATCTTGACTGAGTTAATCCCTGTGTGTGTGTGTGTATATATATATATATATATATATATACACACACACATATATAAACAATGTTGTCCACTGTTTAGATGAGAGTCTACGGATTAAGGAGAGAAAAAAATCACTAACAATCACTCAGTTTTGGCAACGTTTTAAAAACAAGTAGACAAATGTGAGCGCCAGCACTCCTTTAGGATCCAGGGTTTATCGCTACGTCCGATTACTGCACTGTCCAATGGGGGCTCCGGGACCGGTATGCTTTAGCAACCTGGGTTGCTGTGTAGGCCTACGGCGAGTCGGCGGGGGCTGAGGGCTGTGAACGGATGAGTCCGGGAATGTATTGGCTACTGCAGATGATAGCCAGCAGCTGGGGTTGAATTTCAATGGCAGGCAATGCGCTGCAGTTTTTGTAGGACCTAAAATTACTTCTTTTTTTGTTGGTATGCTTTCCAATATTGGTGGGGGGAAACACGTCCCCCTATCCCCCCCCCCCCCCCCCCCCCCCCCCCCCCCCCCCCCCCCCCCCCCCCCCCCCCCCCCCCACCCCCCCCCCCCCCCCCCCCCCCCCCCCCTTCCTCCTCCCTCTCTACAGTTGGGTTTGATTTTAACGGACTCCACCGAGGT
>OOFB01012223.1:0-10589 GCA_900323305.1 Trachyrincus murrayi | reverse complement strand
CGGTTCCCCCCCCCCCCCCCCCCCCCCCTCCCCGCCCCATTTAAATACAACAATAAAAGTTACATTATGAAAGAAAAGTCACTAGAGGGCGCACACTTCAAAGAATATGTCCACGACGTGAAAACTTTTAATTCAGCATGCAAAAATCTAACCCTCCCATGACATGTGGATTACATTGTCGAGTTGATAAAGGAGACCGTATAGTTCTCACTGTGTGTTTCAAGGTCATCACACAGGCTTCCCTGACCCCGGCTACCCGGACCAGCAATCGTCGCAGTACAGCGATGCATTTCAGGTCCACATTCTTCAGCACAGCAAATGTCATGTCCATGGTAAGTCCCAGACAGATTCACTACTGCAGCCACGAGAAGTGTATTATGACTGCTCCTGCAGTTCACAGCCCCACTGTCCTCACTATTAAAAGGCGTAATAGATTTCAGGAATAGACCTAATTTCCTCCATGCATCTATACACTGTACATACACTTTGTCATGCAAATGTATTGTAATTGTAAAAAAAAATACGTTTTAATAATGAATCAATCACATTTCCCAGTTATAGGCCAATTTTCAACATTTCCGTTTGTAATTGAGAAATGTGTAATCAGTTATTAATAAAACTCTTCACTCGTTCTCAACAGTCATTTGCACAGGGCAGCATGCCACCAGTCTGTGGTGGTCTGTTATTGCGAGATTACATGTAGCCTAGCCAGTTATTTTTGGTAAGTATAAATTCTTATTTCTTCCAATAAACACAAACCTTTTCAGTGTTTTTCGAATTTGTGATTATGGAGCTGTTAACCGTTTGTTTTGTAAAAAAGTGTAATAGGCCTAAAATACAAAATTAACTTTCTAAATATCTGAGTCAAGGCTAACTCTCCCCTGGGGTTATTCCACAGTCAGTGTTAGTCCAAAGGCATTGAGTATTTTTAGCACCGTGTGTGCTACTCCTGCAGGATTAGATGTAGCCAGTAAAGGTGCTTAATTAACAGCTAAACACAGCATGTGTTAAACATGCTTGAACTTGTTAAATCCTTTCTTCGTTTCTTTTGTAGAGGACATCGCACATTAGGTTTTAATTACACTTGGCCACCAAAACAATGGCAGCTCCATGCCATCTCGGACATATAGTACAAAATTCGATAAAAAAAGGTGTCAGGCAAATCATTTTTCATTATAGTAATTATATGCGCTCTTAAAGACGTTTACTGTATGTTGACTTTATGTTTACTTTATGCGTCGACATCACCAGGAAATCTGCCGTCATGGATAAATGTGTTTTTATCTGACCTTTAACCTAGAACCGTAGAACACAGGAACAGGAACTGAGTCTGCTGTTTATTCTGCTCCCTCATACGGGCCGTTGATCATGAAAGAACACTTGGTTCTGCTCCAGGTTCCTACTGTATTTTATTGTACTGTACTGTATCTCCTCTAACCTGTTCCTCCGCACCTTCCGCCAGCCGTTGACTCTGGCCTCCTGAGAAAACAGAACCGGCTACTCAAGACGGGTTGAGAGGGAAGATGGGGAACGTGTGCTGTGTGAGTGTGTGTGTGTGTGTGTGTGTGTCACCTCGCCCTTCCTCTGCTTTATGTCTCCCTGGTTGGAGTCCAGTCCACACGCACACATGGCGCGAGACCCCCGCATTGACCCCTGGGTCAATGAAAGGGACCCCTCCCTCCGCATGGCTGATTGTCCTAATCAGGTTTGTTTTCCTGTTGGTGTGTGTGTGTGTGTGTGTGTGTGTGTGCACATGTTTCTGTGTTGTGTGTGTGTATGTGTGTGTGTGTGTGTGTGTGTGTGTGTGCACATGTTTCTGTGTTGTGTGCGTGTGTGTGTGTGTGTGTGTGTGCACATCTTTCTGCGTTGTGTGCGTGTGTGTGTGTGACTGTGTCTGACTGTGTGTGCACGTGTTGTATGCATAGTGTGTGTTGTGTGGATCCTCAGCAGATAAAGAACTTCCTCGTGAAACTTGTTATCCGGGATATCCGCGAGGAGAGAGTGTTTGCACCATTCCACGTGCCACTGAGCAACTTCATGTGGAGGAGAGATGGTAGCGATGGAACCATCCACCCTTCTGTGCTCTAGTCTAGGAGATCCCTTCTCCCTATAATCACTGTGAAAACATTGCTCGTTGCTCGGGTCTTAGTGACATACGACATCTCACCTTGGATGCTAAACATGAAAAATGACCCCTGTAGTGCTGCGTCTAAAAAAAACAGATTAACTTTCTAAAGCTGTAAAAAATAACACCCAAACCAAGCCATGAACTGCCTTTGTAAACCTTTGAACATGACAAGAACATATAACACTGCAGTTAAAACTGCCCATACCCATCGGACATCAGAAAGACTTCTCTAACCAGCATGTAATTGCCTGTGAAAACACCCCCAGGGGAAAAAAATGGACCGTTCCTTCCAGCAGTTGTTGGTCAGTGTTTAAAGGAGTGGAACGGGTTGTTCCAAAAGGGCAAAAGGTTCAGGGTATTTACCAAACAAGGATATGAGCAGATGAAAGATTATTTTATGGAACACGTTGGTACCGGTCCAGAACGAGCAATCTGTCTCATTTACGTATATGTCCGCCTGACCTTTTCATTACAACAAAAAGTGAGTCAATGTTGTTTTAGGGCGGTAATCTTTACTGTCTCCTTCCACCTCAAAACAACAGCACTAGCCTTTCATGTCCAGGAAGGAATTTGGGAGGTGAGCGAATTACAATTACAATACAACAAAGCAGTTTCTTTTCTTTAATATTCCACCAGCAATTTACAAAGGAATATACTTCTCATAAAACACACATTAAAGCTTGACTTGGAACACAGCTGGGAGACTTGAATGCCTCAACCTGCCTAAATCTGTTTTTATTAGTCATTTATATATACTTATATACTTATTTATTACTTACCACACACAGGCACAGACACACACACACATACAAGCAAGCTTATCTGGAACAAAATAATAGCGCATTGACTCTAAGTAGGGGAATCCTGCGAATAAAAACACGGAGTAACTTCAGACACTTTACCAGTGAGACACACACAACCAGTAAGACTGTTAGCTAGACCCCTTCTCTCAGTCGTTTTCACGCCCGGTAGTGCAGAGACCACACTGGCGTCCAACCATAGGATGGCCACCACTCAGAGCTCTCTCAACAGTGGACACGTGGCATCGCTTTCATTTATTATCTCATGTTATCGTCTCCCCCAGGAAAGAGACTCGGCTTGTTGTGCTAAGAAGTGAGAAAATATTATCGCCATGGTACATAATCAGGAGGGAGTCTCACTCGCAGCCACAGCTGGTGTGTGGAGCAGCTGTCAGACCCACCGTGGAGCACATCAGAGAGATGTTCCTCCCTCCACAGTCCACGCTGATAAAGACCCCGTTTCAACTGCAACGTCTTGCGAGAGAATTATAATTGGATTGCATATGGCAAGAATAAAATACACGACACAAACACAAACTCCCACTCAGAGGAATATACGCGCAGACTTGCACAGACACACATGCACGCACGCACACACACACACACATTTCAGGTAAACTCACACATACACACTCATCTCAGAGGCTATGCAGGATTAGTAACAGCAGGCACTTCAGTCAGACAAACGACCACATGGCATATGACCACACAATTTCCGACCAGCCTGTGATCCCTCGCTGTGTTTGGGGTCAAATGTCTTCGGACAGGATGTGACCTGCAGTAAACACTCCTCACCTCCTCAGACTAGTATGTAACCCAGACTTGAAGCTTAAAATATCCCCAAACACTGTCAAGATGGAACAAGCATCTACACGTGTTTGGCTTTTGTACTTGAGTATGATTGAAGCCTACAGTCATCCGCTAGTTGGTGTCGTCTGTGTTTTACAAAAGCTGTGTCTTTAGGGTCTTTATGTTCACACACGGCTACGGTAGTGTATACATAATATTATATACTCATGCATTCATTACACCGTAGCACAGAGGACGGGCAAGTAAACAACATCAGCACACACTTGTACTCTGAGGTCTGCTAATGAACAGCGTCTGGCACTGCCTCCACTGCGTGGAGCTCATGTGCAGTCCAGACTCTTCTCATGTGGGGTACATCTCGGTGTTGGAAGGAAGTGCCTAGCGCCATATGATCTGCTGAATCCCTCCCTGTCTTTAAAAAGACATCTGAAGACCACCCCGCTTCCGAGAACATCGCATAAACTCACCCCTGCACTTTGTTTCTGTCAAATTGTTTGCTAGAAGCTTGGCCATGACATGACATGACATTTTTTGTAGTTACTCCAATTTTAATTGTGTGCTTTGAGTGTTCTCAGTCGCACTTTTAAGTTTGGATAAACTCGTCTGTTTAACTTGTTCTGTCTTGTGAGGAGAAAGTGCAGAATATTCTGCTCCAATTTGTGCATTGAGCCTCGTTTGTGATTCCACGGTGTGGTGTGTTAAATGGTACGAGAACAGCCTGTTTAACACCGCTTGTTATAGCGGGGTTGAGTAAATGATTGCAGTGCTCTGTACACGCACACGCACACACAGACACACACACACACACACGCTCGCTCTGACAGAGGCTAGCAGTCCAATTAACCTGAGAGAGAGAGAGAGAGAGAGAGAGAGAGAGATGGTCCAAGCCAGAGCTACGAGTACCTTATGCTACGGCCCAGAGAGGACTTCTTTATCACACCTTTATCACTCAGCTCCCACTGTCTGGGAGTTTTCATTCAGCCCTTAATATATCCTGTAAGGTATTTCCCCTGCTCTTAGATTGTTTTCCCTCCTGCTGCGTGGCAGTATAAAAGGCTAATATTGACTTTGCTGATGTATTTGTGTTTGGCTGCAGGTTCTTGGCCGGTTAGCAGACCACGTCATTGAGGTTGTTTGCCAGAAGGAACTGGCGCATAGCCAGCATGTATAGCAACCGTGCCTGTCTGGCTCATCCACTTAAAGAATTGGACATGCGTTACTATTTCTTAGCTTACATTTCTCAGCGCGCGGCATGCATCCAAACCAGACCGTCCAAGGAATTCAGATAATTACACCAGTGTGATTAGAGAGCTATCCTCGTGGCTAAATACTATAATATAAACTATTAATGTAAACAATGGATGATAGGGAAGACAGAACCGCATGTTGGAGCCAGACTCACTTTAGTCTCCTAAAGGGTGATTTATTTACATTTTAGGGGATTTTTTTTGCATGCAATAGAGAAGTTAAATAGACTCTTCAAATTCCAATCAATCAACAGAACCAACGATGTGAGAAAGTATTTTACAGAACAAAAACAAAGACCAACATACAGTATGGATGTAGTTTTTTCGGCTACTTCGGAAACGTAGGTAGAGATAGTTAAGGTATAATAGTATACTGTGTACTGTATATCAATTACCTGTGCGTTTAATGGATTTGTCTTCATCAATACAGTAACTTATTGAGAAAAAAAAAGATTTGTACATAGTTGGAGACATAGTGGGAGACGTCCCACCGTAACAAATCAAAGCTGTTATTTGTTGATATATCACCATTGTGTCCCCCCCAACATGTTATATAAGACTAGTAGAGAGCACCGGGAGACACTCATCAGATGTCCTCAGGAGACAAAGTTAAACGCGCTCGGTCATTGTGAATAACCTTCTGAATACGGCCTGTTAATGACGGCCTGTTTTCAATCAGGCATGTATCCCCTACACAGACCGCACATGTAAACAACTAAAACCCAAACAAACACACAACCGCTTCCTTGAAAGGTTGGCTCCGTTGCATTTTCACCACTCTGGCCCCGTCTCACGCACAGCGGCGAGCTCATCGTTCACCGAGACGGGCAGACGCGTCCGCGTGATCGGGAAACGGCAGCGGCGGCGGCCACCGCAACACATCAGGAGACAACGCGGCGCTGTCATTTTGTGAAGCAATAATCGTCCTGATGCTCGTGTAGAGCCTGCCTTCGCGTTCCTGTGGTTTTTAAGACGCCATTGATCCCTGTCAGGAATTCCGCCTCCCCATCTCCCTCTCCCCTCCCCCTCTCCCACACAAGTCTTTTTACTGCGTCTCTGGGCTCTGGCCCAGGGGATGGCAAAAGGCTGAAGCACAACGAATTAGGAATCTCCGAGTTACGTCTCTTTTTATTTGTCTGTACTTCATGTGACTCTGCACCGCACGCTCCTCCTCCCGTTTTGGGGCTCTGAGTTGTGAGTCAAAGTGAGCAGTCTAGCTGTTTATATCACGCTAGCTGTCCGCAGGCTTCTAGAGGCCTAATGAGGACGTAAGCCATATGACGGGGTGTGTGTGTGTGTGTGTGTGTGTGTGCGCAAGTGCCTGTTTTGATTATGGTAAATGGACTGCATTTATACAAGGCATTTCTAGCCTATGGCCACTCACAGCACTTTCCAATTAGTGCCTCACCTTCACCCATTCATAGACCGACGGCGGTGTCAATCATGCAAGGTTGACACCGCAGCTCGTCTCCAGCAGTCAGGGTTAGGTGTCTTGCTCAGGGACACCTCGACACTTACCTAGGAGTAGCCGGGGATCGAACCAGCAACCTTCCTGTTTCCGGACAACCTACTCTACCTCCCGAGCCACTGCCCCGGGTTTATGAGCTTGTGTCTTGGGTGTGTCGGTCATACAATCAGGGTTTGGTTGTACGACGATACATATGATCCGGCGGCCCACCTGTAGAACCTGTGTAGACGTTTTAAACCCTTTCTGTGGTACACAAAGACGGAACATATTGTTCAATAAGCGTCGCATGAATAGGCGTATGAGAGTAAGACATAGGAGAACTACTGGGAGAACCGCTGCAGACCATTGGGGATATTATATTCCTCCCAGACGCTTCGCCTTGCCAGGAAAACAGGAGAAGAAGAGGATCTGTGTCGTTAGCTTTTCAGCGTCTCTTTGTTTCCGCGGGGAATTGTTTAGCGGGGAGAGCAACTCATCGGTTGTCATCAGAGACCATTGTTTCGTGGTTACTTCCAGAGTTGGCTGCAGGTTGCATTCCCTGAAAATGATTTATGTGTAAACCCTGGAGTGTAATCTCAACTCCGGGAGGTTACGTTTGAGCCCCCTGCGTGAGGAGAGGAGTCGATGAGGGCTTTGAGTAAATGGAGGATAAAATGATGGGCTTATGGTCATGGGAGACGTGGTTTTAAAAGGAGGTACTCTCATTTGGAATTTTCCTTCCACAGTGTTTCACGGGAGGGAAGTCGCTCTGGAGGACACTATGGTCTCTTGCCATGTTTTTTGTTAAAAAGTGAAACTGTAAAAACGGTTTCTACATGTCAGCATAGAACCGCAGTTCCGTTACTGTGCGAACAAAGAACCAAGCACATTTGAAACATGTTGGCGTATTGTAAAACCGCGTGAAGGCCCCGTCCGTCGCGTCCGCTCTGTCGGCTGCCATATTGTCACTATTATGCCGCAGCAGAGGGAAACCGCGTCTTCTGTGTGATGCTTTTCATCTGCCAAATAATGCTCTGATGAAGCCATTTATGGTCTCACATGTCATTGCTGGCATGGATCCTCGACACTTTTCAATCAACCGCAGAAGTCCCGAACAGAGACGATGCTCTAAGCTTGACTGAAACACGTGTGTGGATTTAGTCTCACAAAAGAGCTACCCACTGGAACAAAGGCTCTTATTGGTGGACAGGAACACATTCTGGTTCTCGATACTCTGGTTCTCACTCTGGATCAGTGGTTCCCAACCAGTTTGTGCCTTGAGGCAAGGCTATGTGTGCCGGGAAATGTCTTGCTTCATTTCAATACATATTTTTGATAAATAATGCTATTGCCTGTCTGATTTGTATGAGCCTGTATCCCTGTGACTTTTTTGACAATCTGCTGTGTGTGAAATATTACAAAGATTACTAATGTCCTAGTAATAATGTGTTTATGTGCATTTTTCATAATTCCCTACAACTTTAGGTTGACGTGCTTTGAATTTCCTGCTGGGGTCTGGGTGTGTCTTAGCCCCAAGAAGGTTGAGAACCACTGCTCTAGACGCTCCTAGGAAAGAGCCTATTTCTTCAAGTTTCTTCAAGTTTCTTCAAGTTTCTTCCAGACAGCCATGGCAGCTCCTCTAAGGTCCCTGGTGACCGAACAGGAAGAAGGAGAGCACAGTAAGACCCCCCTCCCAGACGATGGAAGGTGGAGCTGAACCACCTCAGTAAACCCGGTCCCTGGACTCAAGCTGTCGACCCTTCAACCACAGCCTCCAGGGAGCCTCCAGCCATGCCAGCGCTGGTCCTCCTGTCCATCACAACGCATGGGGCTCCATCTCCAGCCTGTCTACACACACACACACACACACACACACACACACACGCACACACACACACCTGCAGCAGTGCTTGACTTTCACACGTCAGATCAGAACCAGATTGATTCTGACGGGCAGTTTAACAACAGCCGGGACCGTCTCCAGCCGCACACAAAACAGATGAGGGCTTCGGTCACAAATGTAAAAGAAAAAAGAAGAAATATAGAAAACCCAGCTCCGCCTGAAGAAGGATGAAGGGGTAAAACAGTCCCGGCTGACCCCGAGACATGGTCTGTATCTTATCAGCGTCCCTGTTGCATGATGGGAAAATAAATGAGGTATTAAGAGCTATGCTAATGTATACACACGTCAGTTAGGCCCTTCATGACAGATGCTAATAGGATGGAGGAGCCGACGGTGCACCGCTCTGTCATGAAGACACTGTGCCGCACACCTGGCTTCATTAGGGCCCTCTGTAGACCTTTTAAAACACCATTAAAGACATTAAACGAATAAGGGAAATAAACGGTTACCTGGTAGAGATCACTGGGGACCTGATCGGAAATCATTGCGCACGTGCCCTTAAATGTTTCAGGAAACTCTTCCTGCCTCCATACGATGTCGTTAACCGTGCTTGCATATGTTCTCACCCACTTCTAACGGATTACTACACACACACGCACACACACACGGACACACGCACACACACACGGACACACACACGCGCACACACATCCGCAGGGCACATGTCTAATAGTCCTGATGAATGGGTGTGGAATCTGAACAGAAGTGGAGGCCCTTTGATATGTGAAAGTCGCTGTTTCCATTAGGAGGCCACTTAGTCAGCAGTATTTAGACTGTACTGCACACGGCAGACGCGAGCCACGTAGCGGGTGATGAACGAGACGCGAGACGCGGGGAGAGCGGGGAGGAAATGTGTGCGAGGACGTGAAATAAATATTGAAAGTAACTTTGACTGCACGGGGGGCAGATGGAGTAGAGAAATAGTGTACATGTTGATGAATTGGTTCACTTTGTTTTCATAATATGTATGTTTGAATCGTTTTTTGTTTTCAAGGTATATCAACTTAGGTAGCCCAGTGTGAGGTCCAGACCAAGGTATATCTAGTTAGTTAGCTTAGGCCTGCAGGGAGCTCTACCAAGTTGGTATATCTAGCTAGTTAGCGCAGGATCGCCAAAGTAAATCGAGATAGCTAGCTCAGTGCGAAGTTCACCACAGACGGTAGTCTATATTTAGTTATCTTAGTGTGAAGTTCACCATATCTAGATCACTGCAAGGATTAATATAGTTAGTTATTCCAATGTGAGGTCCACCACAGTATATCTCGTTAATTAGCCCAATTGGCAGTCATGAAATTAACTATTGATTTAACATGGGATAAATCAGGATGGAACATTACGTTCAAGGTTCAAGGTTCAAGGTGTTTATTTGTCACATACATACACGGGGTGTGCAGTGAAATGAAAGTGGCAATGCTTTACATTATAAAATAACAACACAATATTTACAGCACAATATTTACAGTAAGAGCACTAACAAAATATAAATATAAGAAATTGTATGTATGTATATATGATATAAATGATAAATTATGTGTAGTCGTTACCTAAGTGTGTGTCTGTGTGTGTGTGTGTGTGTGTGTGTGTGTGTGTGTGTGTGTGTGTGTGTGTGTGCATAAGAGGGGGAGTGTGTGGGTCTAGGTGGGGGCCCTGGTGAGGTCAGAGTTCACAGTCCTGATGGCCTGAGGGAGAAACTCCGTCTCAGTCTCTCTGTTTTGGCAGCGTGACTACAGAGGCGCTTGCCTGACTGCAGCAGCTGGAACAGTCCGTTGTTGGGGTGGCGAGGATCCTTCATGATCCTGCAGGCTCTGCATTACTGCCCAGATCTATATCTAGTTAGTTATCCCAGTGTGAAGTCCACAGTATATCTAGTTAGTTATCCCAGTATGAAGTCCACAGTATATCTAATTATAGTATGGAATCCACCACAGTAGGTCTACATCTAGTTAGTTATAGTGTGAAGTCCCCACAGTATTTCTAGGTAGTGGGCCCAGTGTGTGAGACAGGGGGACATGAAGCTGTTCCTCTGTGTGTGTCCCAGCCTGGGCCTTGTATGGGTGATGGATGGTGCCTGTGAGCACAGAAACTGCTGTGTGTGTGTGTGTGTGTGTGTGTGTGTGTGTGTGTGTGTGTGTGTGTGTGTGTGTGTGTGTGTGTGTGTGTGTGTGTGTGTGTGTGTGTGTGTGTGTGTGTGTGTGTGTGTGGGTGGGTGTGTGTCTGTGTGAGAGAGAGAATGTGTTTGTGTATCTGCGTGAAG
>OOFB01012214.1:23046-26766 GCA_900323305.1 Trachyrincus murrayi | reverse complement strand
TTCCTCTCCTTTTCTCTTACCATCGCTCATTCTCTCTCTCTCTCGCCTCTTCTTTTCTCTCCCCTCCCCTCCCCTCTCCGCCTGCTCCTCTCCTCTCCTGCTCCTCCCTCTCCTCCTCCTCCTCCTCCTCCTCCTCCTCTCCTCTCTCCTTACCTTCCTCTCCTTTTCTCTTACCATCTCTCATTATCTCTCCCCTCTTCTTTTCTCTCCTCCTCCCTCTCCTCCCCTGCCTTCTTCCCCTCCTCCTCCTCCTCACCTCTCTCCTCTCCTGCTGGGAAGCTCTGCATGAACTTCCTGGTTCCATCGTCCAATCGTATCCCTCGTCACTGCTTGAGAGGATGTGAATTTTTCAGGCATTTCGTTCCCCGGAGGATTTCAAAATTCACCTTCCGGCTGCATGCATGTAGGGCATGAGCATGCACACACACACACACACACACACACACACACACACATATGCACATACGCACGCACACACATATGCGCATACGCACACAGACTTGCAAATCTGTTGGTCCCTATCTGGGTCCTATATACAGTAGGTCACACACATGTCATTTTAATTCTGTCACCAGTGGTCAATTTTTTATGATTGTTATTGTGACATTTTAAATATTCCTCCTCTTTGGTCCCCTGTGCCTGGCGAATGCTACACATGCATAATACCATGTGTAAACCGTTCTGGTATCCACACAGCTGAGAGCAGGCTCAATAATTGGAATTCATTCTAATCTAGAATCTTGAATTCTAATCTAAAATCCAGAATTCTAATCCAAAATCTAGAATTTAAATCTAGAATCTGTAGTCTAAACTACATTTTCAGATGAACCTTTGTACACAAGGGCAAATTGACGGATAGACATAGATGCCTATTTATCGACTATAACTATTTCTGAACACAATGAGCTATAGTAGTATATATATCGTAAGTAATGAGCTAATTAGGTACTAACTGCAATTAGTATAGTGCAGAAAATGTACAAAGTCAAAGTCAAAGTGTTTTATTGTTCAGTGAAATTCTTGTGACATGGCAAGCTCACAATACGTAGAACATCACAGAATATGGGCTAAAATAAAATAAATATACATAATAAAAATAGAAATATACACAATAAAAAATATACATAATAAGATAAATAAACACTAGCATTATAAGTATAAAAGTATAAAGTATAAAATGGAGGAGTGCGGATAGATATGTACTGTACATTAAATAAGGTAAAGTGACCAGGGCATGATTTTCCAGTGATCAATATGATCAATAGGTAGTGTTACTGGTTGAGAAGCCTGATGGCTTGTGCCCGAATGCTCCGGAAACGTCTACCAGACGGCACTACTTCAGCACAACCAATCACAACTGCTCCTCAACGCCACGACTCCCGCCACGACTCCCGGTGGGACTGTTCTATAGATAGTATATATACGTTTGTACTACTGCTTGATGGACCGAACCATTCCTCTTCAGCTACTAGGGGTGCTACATACATACTAGGTTTCAGTAACATGTTTACCTTCATCAGGCACCCCCTACCCCCGTCACGCTAGCTAATAGCACCCCACGACGGAGGTGTTTCTGGCTGAGCTAACGACACGACATCTCTGTATGCAACTAACTGTAATTACCACCGTTTGAAGTAGGAAAAACGGTCAACCTCCGACTGGGAAATACGGGCACTTCCTGACAGCTCACTCCCCCCCCTCCCTCTCTCTCTCTCTGTCTCTCTCTCTGTCCCCATTTCTCTCTGTCTGTATCCATCTCCTGCCCTCTCTCTTCCTCCCCCAATCTGCATTTCTCTCTCTCACCCTCTTTTATCATTTATCCTTCTTCACTGTTTTTGTCACGGGTGTAGCAACCGTTTTGGCTTGTGTCTAAAATAACATTTTCATTTCGCTGCACAGTAACTCCTCCAAACAATTCGATACGTTGACTCCCTAAGCGATCATTATTAAAACACCATCAAAAATAATCCAGTCTCTCCTTGTTATTTGTCCCAAAATAACGATTGAGCACATGAACGCATCATAAAAGCCCACCCATGAGCAAGCACTTTAAGAGGTGCACTAAGTAAACGGAGAAGAGACAGTTGGAGCCTTGGCGCTAACAACCAGAGACGTCAAGACGGCTCTTAAAAAAAGCCCCAACTCATTAAAAACGGATTCATGAGCACACAGATTGTGACGAGCGACAGACGCTAAAGGCGAGAGAGAGAGGGAGGAAGGGATAAAGTCACATGCACTTAGAGATGGAGCGAGAGAGAGACAATGTGAATATGAGAGAAAGGCAAACGGGCAGACAAAATAACTGTAAGACAGAGGGAGAGAGAGAGAGATGGAGAGGGAGACCGAGAGGAGGAAGATAAGACATGGTTTGCGACCTTCAAGACAGGCTTCTTTCTGGATGTCCGCGGCACCACTGGGACCTGGCTAGCCAGGGTTAAATCATGTGTGAGATACAGGGGTGTAGCGCTTAGCTCAGCGGAACAAATTGGGTCGAGCCGTCGGCTAAGTCGCCCCACGGGAAGGGGGTTGGGATCTGCCGTCCACCTGGCTTTGACTGCTCACATTATGACAGTATGTGCCATTACAATGTGATGTCACTACCGTTACAAGATGCTCTCAATACCGTTACAATATGTTGTCAGTATCATTACAATAATGTCAGCACCGTTACAATATGTATGAGTGAATAGTGAATTCAATGTTGTCAGTACCATGAAAATATGTCACTACCGTTAAAATATATTGTCAGTACTGTCACAATATGTATAATACTGACAGTGAATTCAGGTACCGTTACAATATGCTGTCAGTACCGTTACAGTACATTGTCAGTGCCAGGACCATTTAGTCATTTACCAGACGCTTTCATCCAAAGTGACTATGTGAATTTTAGATGTCATTAATGAGCAGGTATTGGTTAGGGCGTCTTCCTCATGGATGTCTACAGCTAGACTGTGGACATGGGGGGATCGAACCCAGTACCTTTTGGCTCGTAGTCGAACCTTCTAGCCATCAGAATGGATTACATTTTATTCCTTATGAATGAATGCATTTGTGACCTCAGTGGCCCTCAGAGTGCTTTACATTGTGAGTGTATTGACGTGTATCGTATGTTGTCATGATATGCAAATCAAGACGCATGTTCCTGTTGCTCCACCCCCTTCCTCACACCCCCTTCCTCACCCCCCCTTCCTCACCCCATCCAGGAGGTTGGATCGATCTTCACCCCACTTAAATTAATGAACTGTGTGTGTGTGTGTGCACTACAGGACCTGTCCGTGCTGCAGTGTGACGTGTGTGTGCTGGTGTTCTCGGTGACAGACAGGCGGAGCTTCCACCGCACCGCCCAGCTCCGCCTCCTGCTCCGGGAGTCGCTGCCCACCACGCCAATCATCCTGGTGGGAAACAAGAGTGACCTGGTACGCTCCCGGGAGATCAGCACGGAGGGTAGGCACACACACACACACACACACACACACACACCAAGCACACCATTGCATATAGACACACACATGCACGTACATACACACAGGGTTTTTCCTGGCTCTTAGGTGGTAACTTTGCGTGACAGCGACTGCGGTCGGTCCGGCTTTACTGCCACCGTCACCTCCATGTGTCCTACGTTTATATTTGTAATGTAAGTTCAGTTAATTACATGTAACTTACTTAAACAATCTGTTGGTAATTTAATTTGTTTTGGTAATTTAATTTGTTGTTGTT
>OOFB01012214.1:13046-20546 GCA_900323305.1 Trachyrincus murrayi | reverse complement strand
GTGTGTGTGTGTCCATGTGCGTGTGTGTGTTGTGTTGTGCTTGTAGCTGGATGTTTGATGTGCGACACTACAGGGGTCACATGACATTGTTTTGGTTTGGCTGTTTTCCAACTCGGTGGCGGTCGCCAGGTAGGGTTGGTGTCGACTCCAACGCCGGTCAGGACAGCGGGTGTTCAGGCGAAGACTGTGTGTGTGTGTGTGTGTGTGTGTGTGTGTAGAATGAACAGGAGGGGGTATGAAGAGGTCCATTTGACAGATCAAAGGAAGGAAGACGTGGAGAGAGGAGAGGGGGAGAGAGGAGAGGGGGAGAGGAGGTTTGTGGAAGCCAATGAGAGGAGAGGAATGAAGAGAAGAAGAAGAGTGGAGAGGATGGAGAGGAGAGAACACGAGGGAGAGAAGAGGTGAGGGGATGAGAGAACACGAGGGAGAGAAGAGGTGAGGGGAGGAGAGAACACGAGGGAGAGAAGAGGTGAGGGGAGGAGAGAGGTGAGGAGACGAAAGGGGAGAAGAGGAGAGGAGATGTGAGGAGCTGAAGATAGGAAAGAAGAGGAGAGTCGATATGAGAGGAGAGGTATAGGAAGAGGAGAGATATCTAAGATACTGCTACACAGCATATTCTCTCATCCTGAATCAAGACGCAGCCACGCGGTCAGCAGTATTGTAATACTTCCACCATCGTCTCTGCACAGGGCTCGGATACACATATATTTCTCTTTATGTATATTTATATCTCTATAGTTCCCGCTTGTATCCGACTCCATGTCTTACCGAGTGCCGCGTGTTACTGATACGCACACCGGGGGCAAGGATGAGGAAGTGGACTCGCATCCCCAACTTCCTGTTGTAGGTTCTGTCCACACGGAGGTGTCTGGGGTCATAAATACACATTAATGGTGTCCCCGCTGACACTTTTATCACCCCCGTCCCTCGCTCTCTGTTTCTCCCTCTTAGTCACTTGCCCGTCTTGTGTCTTGGGTCTCTCGCTCTCTTTTGACTTCTCTCTCTCTTAGTAGTAGTCTCTCACTCTGCTCGTACCCGGGGCCAAACACATACATCACTGTCTGAGTGGGAGTGAGGGCCTGCTCTGTGGTGTCTCTCTCTCTCTGCTTCGTCGGCATGTTTTCTCTCACCCCCTCCTCTCTGTCTCGTCGGTCATCTCACTCTCTCTCTCTGTTGTGCCCTCTTCTCTGTCTCTTTCACCCTATTCCCTCTCTCCCTCCTCTCTCTCCCCCTCCCTCCCTCCCTCCCGACTCCCTGGTGTGTCAGGATCTCGGTACCTGCTGACTCGATAGCTTTCAGCTGTCCTCATCTCCTCCCACTCCTTCCTTCACCTGTCTCCTCTCCTCTCGTCTCCTCACCTCTCAGCTCTTCTCACCAGTGTGAGTGACTTGTTTACTGGGGTGACCCCGGAGTGGCACAGAACAACCCCACAACGTTAACTTTGCAGAACGGTGCAGAGAATATACATCACAAAATGAACTTGACAAATGACAAATATTTGCAAAATGACAAATAATCAGTCCGATAATCAGTCCACAAACTAGGACTAACTACAATAAAAATGTATGTTTTTGTTAGATTTTGATTGACAAGTTCAAATCCTGTCAACTGCCAGATTTAGTTGGACACGCCCCTGCTTCTCTTCTCTCTTCTCTTCTCTAGAGCTCACCATCTATTATTTTCATACATTATTTTTTCGATTCATCATTGAGTCAAGAAAATGTCGTAAATAATAGCAAACGCCACAAATGAGTGGTTTCTTAAATGTGCTTGCTTTATCTGACATTGCTTGCTTTAGCAGCCAAGAAATGTAAACTATAAATAATTTTATAATGATTCCTGAACCAAATACTTGCATCAAGCAGCAACTGTTTGGTATTTGTACTTGATAAATGACGATTAATCGATTATCAAAATTAGACTAATCGACTAATCTACGAATCGACTAATCGTTGTAGCCCTACTCTTCTCCTTTCTCCTCCTCACCTCTCCTCTTCTGTTCACCTGTCTCCTCTTTTCTCCTCTCCTCCCTCTCTTTCCTCTCTTCTCCTCCTCCTCTCCTGTCTCATTCTCTCTCCGTTCTGATACAGTTGAGCCCTTGAACGAATGAATGACTGAATGAATGAGGGGTGATGGGTGATGGGTGATGGGTGACGGTGAAAGTTCTGCTGGTTCTGTTTTGGGGGTCTTGTTAGCTGCCCACAACAGCTCCTTCCTGTCGAGGTCATGACCCCATGTCCACATGTATTGATCGACTTTCTTTTCCACGCCGGATGAAGGTAAAAACAATGGGTTTTCTTTCCGTCCATACTAGAGTTTTCTTTTTCTGTCCCTCCACACTGAATCAGCGGAAACGCATTCTTTCTCTCATCTCGCCTGGGCAGACAACCTGCAATCCAGTAATCCACTCACTTTACACGAAACTTTACAGTAAATGTAAATCACAGATCTAAAAAAAGTCCCTGTAAATTTGTTGTAAAGAAATTACAAAATATTTTAAAATATGTATTCAAATATATGTATATTAATTATTATATATGATTATGATATATTAATGAATGTGTTTCAAATGTTTGGGCTGACACTGTCAGACCATACTGTAGTATCGTGTGTTCGTGTTTTGTTTGGCCTCCACCCTTTTACCCAGCGGGTTGACAGCCTGTTCCGGACAAAATGTCCGCCCCACCGTGGCAGTTATTATTTCCCTTATCCGGTGAAATCATAGTGAGGGGAAAACAGCTTCTGCCATTTGAACCATCTGACAAGATTATAGATTATACCGAACTCAGCGTAGACACTTGTCATCTTTCTCTCTCTCCCTCTCCCGCTGTCTCTCTCTCCCTCTCCCTCTCTCCCTCTCCCGTTGTCTCTCGCTCCCTCTCTCTATGTTTCTATTTTTAGTTGGGCGAGGTCACTCAGGATTTTAATCTGGTGTATAGTGAGGGAGTCCAGCGACTAGTGGCTATTTGCAGATCCTCTCATGACATTCTACATTCTACTCCTCCTCTCTCTTCTCCTCCTCCTCTTCCCCCCTCTTCTCCTCCTCCTCTCTCTTCTCCTCCTCCTCTCTCTTCTCCTCCTCCTCTCGCTTCTCTTCCTCCTCCTCCTCTCTCTTCCTCCTCCTCCTCCTCTCTCTTCTCCTCCTCCTCCTCCTCCTCCCTACTCTTCTCCTCCTCCTCCTCCCTCCTCTTCTCCTCCTCTTGCATCAGAAACTGTCTTCACCAGGATAGTATGGTAACATAGCATCCTCTCCCCTCTCTCAGAGGCTCACTCCAGTGCCATGATGTTTGACTGTCTCTACCTGGAGCTGTCCGCCTCCCTGGACCACGGCACGGGGGAGCTGCTGGAGAGCGTGGTGCGGGCGGCCCGGGGCGACTGCGTGGGCCCCGGCTGGACCGACGGGGACCCGGGCTTGGGCCGCAGGGAGAGCCTGACCAGCCGGGCCAAGCGTTTCCTGGCGGGCCTGGTACCGCGCTCATACGGGCGTGACCGTGAGCGCGGCCGCTACCGCGAGATGAGCCGCCACCGCGGCAGCAAGATCCTGCGGCAGAAGTCGCGGTCGTGCCACGACCTGAGTGCCCTGTGATGCACCAGTGGCGCACATGTATACACACATGTATACACACACACACACACACCCATACATGCATATACTCACATATACATACACATATACATACATACATGCATACATGCATACATACACACAGACATACATACTTGCCTATGTATTTATAATACGCACACACACACACACACACACACACATGCATACATGGAACTCACATACACACATACATGCCTACTTGTGCACACTGCAAGTCATATACATCATACATGCTGGACTAGAACCATGATGGAGGGGAGGCCAGGGAGGAAGGAGTGGAGGGAGGAATGAGAGGGAGAAAGGGAGGACAGTTTGAGGGGGTGAAGGAGGACTGAGACGGGAAGAGATTCGAGAGCTGCAGGGAGAAAATGAGAGAGAGAGAGAGAGAGAGAGAGAGAGAGAGAGAGAGAGAGAGAGAAACAAGACAGTGGACTGAGCTCTGCTAAAATAAAAGTCAAGTCCACGATTCTCATGCAATTAGATAACAGTGGAAGGAGAGAGAGCTACATAGACAGAGAGACATGGAGAAACACAGAGAGCGAGAGCTACAGAAAGCCCTGATGCCATTTTAGACAAACAGCCGGCTGCTCGTTAGCCCTGATGATGTTAAATAGCGGGAAAATCGTAGCAGGAGGAGAGTCTCATCAGGCCTCTGATTGGATTGATTATTGTGACAAACTGGCAGCGTCGGAGGAGGGCGGAGTGGGGCGGGGAGGAACCAATTCACACGTGAACAAGCACCCCAGTGACACTGATTATGTAGAGAGGTGGAAGCAATCTAACGTAGAGCTACGCTAGGGGTTCTCTCTGTAATAGCATGCTGTTCCGCCGCTAGCACACAACATTAGATAAGAAGAGACAACAAGAGGAGATTAACCACAGAAACAAAGACGCTTTCTCAAAGGTGGACTACAGGTGGACTACAGGTGGACTACAGGTGGATTGCCAGTACCGGCAGTGGCCAACTGCTACGGTGAAGCCGTACTGTTTTCTTCCTCCGATCAATTCCTTCATCATTGTTGTCATCATCGTCATCATCTCACACTCACCGCGAGTCCTTTGGATCAGACATGACATTTTACGGACTGTTTCTCAGAAGATTCACACACAAAAAAAGAGGCTAGCATGTCACAGCCGACGGTTCGAACATCGAGCACCTTCACCTGGGACCGAGGTGCCGGGTCGATGCCGTGGAGCCGTTTCACTCCCAAAGCCCGTTTGTGAGCCTGCAATCACAAGAAGATCCCTTTAAGTGAGAGAATACGGATTGTGGAGCGAAGTTGAAAAAAGAAAAAAGAAAAGCCAAACGTCATGAGGTAATGATTATATAAACCGGTTACGACCGGTTCAAACTGTCTTCGCCGACTGAAAACTGGACAATAAGTTGGACAATAATATCAGCAACAAACGGAAAACCTTAACTACCTGTGGCTGTTTCTTGTTTGTCTCATTGTCTTATATTTATTTGTTTGGCTGGCAATACCCTGTTTGTTAAGAACGTAACTTTGTCACTCGAGAGACGCTTCTGCGTGAGGCCACACTGGACCACACTAATAACATTAAAGAAGACTTGAGAACGTTCCGGAAGCTCATGTTTGACGCACGTCTGCGTCCGTCACCGTCGACTGAGCACTCTCCCGTCTTTCCGAGGGTAAATAGATTAGTGTAAGAAGATTGTTTTATTCATGTTGGGTAGAAAGTGGCATTTTAGTAATATTGTTGGCCTATAAGATGAGTTCTGATGCCGCAGTGTCGAGAACCCTGATAGGTTGAGAGGGTAGCCATGAGTATGACGGGGCTTCGTGATTGGTGGAGAGAGAGGAGAGATACAAAAGTAAAAAGAAGGGAGACTGATGGTTTTGTATGAACTGTTTGTAACGGCGAGTTTAAATAAAAGTGTTTTGGACCCTCATCTGGATTCTACTCCATAACTTACTTCTTATATTAGCATTTTGTTAGATGTGGCTAACGAGTGTCTCGTCTTTGTCCCATGGTCATGATGAACACACGAGTTCATTAATAAACGTCTTATTGTGTCTTGTTACTGGCGATGAGGAGATGATAAGTTGTCACGGGGTAGTGCTGGAGGATAAACTTTTATTTATGGAAAGTGTTAGAAGCTGTCAACAAATGAACATAGACATAAACAGACAATCCACAAGGAGAAGTAACCAACACATGTTTACGCTTCTCTGTCTTAATCGTACAACTTGTTAACTTGTAGGATTTCGCTACTGCTTCACGTGGTGCCTGGTGCAGTCCTAGCCTCTGTTTTCCTTCTCAAGCTTTCTTCCTCTTCCAGCTGGCTTTCTACCATGCCCTTATAAGGTCTTAGGGTATGTGTGCTCTAGTCTGGGCCTGTGAAGCCCTCTCACACGATGTGTGATGAAGGTTACTATAAAGGTTCAAATGAAGTGTTACTTAACTCTTACCATAGGGGGCTGGAGTAGCCGCTAGGGTGCCCTAACTTGCCTGCTCCTTAATGACGCGTGTCTGAATTCACCGTAAGACGCTAATGGATAAAAGCCTCAGCATAAGCCTCAGTGAATAACTTGAGATGCCTAAATGTAGTGGTTAGTAGTGCTTATCTAAGGACATCCTGAAATAGCTTTTTCCGATGTATTTACTAGCCTTGTTTTGACAGCGGCTCGGCGGAGGTTCCGCCTCTTACACCAGAAGACGAAGAGGTCAGACATTACAGGGGGAAACACACGACTACACACTTGAGGTGGAGAAGGCAAAGACCGGCACAAAAAAGAGACAGAGAGAGAGAGCGAGAGAGAGAGAGAGCGAGAGAGATGGGGTTGGATAAACGCTTTGAGGAGCACCGGTTGCCTAGAGACGGTTGTCACGGAGATGGCGAGTCCCAGTGTCCTTTGGCATCCATTGTCCTGTATTTGTTTGTATATTTCAGAGAGGGGGGCTCTTTGTTTAAGTGTTTTCCCGTTCACGTTTCCTTCTTTACCTCCTCTCTCTGGGGGTGCATTGAAGTCGTCCTTGATGGTGTGCACGCGGGGGTGAGATGGAAACATTTACACAGATAACGCTCCAACAAAAGGTGCCGCACAAGCAGATCTGGGAGCATTGTTAGTCAAGCGATAGTTCGGACTGATCGTGTCATTATTTGACCGTTGTGTTTTTTAATGACCCAGGGAAAACTCAAACCAAAACCCACTTTGCTTACTCTCAGCTTGTGAAAAACATCTCTCTCACTCTCTCCCTCCCTCCCTCCCCCCACCCCTCTCGCTTTCTCACTCATTCCTCAGCTATAGGACAGTTTCAATCATAAGATCTGAAGTTCCATTAAAGAAGTTCAAGCCCACCATCTTGGTTCTTCTTGGCCAATAATGCTACAATGACCAAGTAACCAGTTGTTATTATTCCTATTATAATGGTGAAGAAGCACCAAGATGGTGGCATGGAATGTGCGTGACATCTTGTGAAACCCTCCAATTCCTGAAAGATTCTGGACACTAGAGAGAATGAATCAGGCTGAGCCAATTCATATTTTCTGAACCACAATGAGATACAGAAGTAATTAAAGAGAAGGAAGAAAAAAACGCCTTATGCCAGAAATAGTCTAGGTGTTGGGTCTAACTGTATTTCTATTTTTAGTGATCACTGTGCATAACTAATGAATGCTATATTTCCCCAGCAGGTGTGTGTGTGTGTGTGTGTGTGTGTGTGTGTGTGTGTGTGTGTGTGTGTGTGTGTTCGAGGTAATATTGTAAATGGTTTGCAGGGTGGTGGGGGTTGTGTGTGTGTGTGTGTGTGTGTGTGTGTGTGTGTGTGTGTGTGTGTGTGTGTGTGTGTGTGCGCGCGCGCGCGCGTGTTTACGTTGACGGCCAGGCCTTCCCTCAGCACGCTGCGGTGATTCGTCGACGTTGAGCCGA
>OOFB01012214.1:1735-12004 GCA_900323305.1 Trachyrincus murrayi | reverse complement strand
ATGCCAGAAATAGTCTAGGTGTTGGGTCTAACTGTATTTCTATTTTTAGTGATCACTGTGCATAACTAATGAATGCTATATTTCCCCAGCAGCTGTGTGTGTGTGTGTGTGTGTGTGTGTGTGTGTGTGTGTGTGTGTGTGTGTGTGTGTGGGTGGGTGTGCCCGCGCGCCCAGTGTATGAGGATTTGCATTGATATTAGCATTGAAATTAATCCTTGTGAAGGACAAAATACCAATACTTTACACTCACTGTCATTTATTATTACCTTCCTATATGCTAGTTTTTTTGTATTAATGGTAGAATAAAATAATCAATAGGCTATGCTTCTTAATTATCAACATCTGTCATACAGAAAGGGAACACGAGATGAGAAATTAGATAAGAGAAAAACTTTTTACAATACAAATGCAAAGTAAGAATGGACGTTTATATATGGACGTGTGTTGGATGTCTACTGGTTCGGGGTTTCTTAGGATTCCATATAGGTAGGGCTTTGTCCTTATCAAAACCGTAGAGATTAGAAAGCATGTATGTATGTGTTATGTATGCATTTTGTAAGTAAAGGTATGAGCTATGACCAGGAGATTCTTGACGCTAGACTGCCCTCTGGTGGCCAATTTAGGTTTGCACAGTTAACGCGTAGACCTATAATTGAAATACCCACTTGCTATTAAAGTCACTCTTTCAATCGAATTAAACTACAGTAAAATGTCGTCTTTGGTGGTTTACTCACTATAGCCGTTGGTTGAATAATGCAGTACAACACAAATTAACCTTTTAACCACATAGGCTTATCTATTTTTTATAACCACATTTCCTACAGTAATAACCCGTGATATTCACTGTTTGTATAATTTTGGCACACAGCATCTCTGCAGTTCAACATCTTATTCAACAACATTCGATGGTTACTAGGGTGTTGTGGCTGGTTGTTGGAGCGTTGCTGCGGTGCCTGCGTGGTTTCTGGGATGCTCTGAGTGGCTGCTGTGAGTTTTGCTGAGTCATCAAATCAAAAAACATTCCTATGGGGAATGATTATTATCAAATATTTTGACAACCGTTTGACATTTGACAAAAAAATAAAAACACCAGGGCTGTAGCGCAATCACAGGTTTGCTAATAGTATCATAAATATAAATATTTAGTGTTATTATAATGAATATATTATTATTATTATTATTATTATTAATAATATGACTATTATTATGATTATTATTATTGTTATTATTATTATTATTATTATTATTATTATGCGTTACTAAAGGATTTTCGGTGGTAGTTTTGAAATTACGTAGTATTACCGACGTCATCACTCTGCGTCGGCAGAACGCTGTGCTCTGATTTCACATGTGAGTTGTGCTTGTTTTCTGGAGTTACGCCGTTTCATTGTATTACATTTTGTTGACATTTGGCTTTATATGTCGAATAGTGGTCACTTACGGACGTTAAATAAAGGTTAGTCTCTGTATTGTTACATGTCATACCTTGCCGTGAAAATCAACGATTTCTAACCGACTAGCTATATGGTTGTGTACTGTACACGAGCCTACTACTCACAATACACGCTCAAAGTCATCAAAAACATCGGTGATTATCAGTAAGTTTATCAGTAAGTCATCACGGTCGAGGATTATTCGTGTTTAAACTTAATCAGACCAAGTGGTTCTCATGACAACAGTTTGAAGAAAGACTTAAGATGCTGCAGAAAGAGGACAAGAAGCCGTGGGAGAAGGGAGGGAAGAAGAGAACACGTCCCGGTGAAGATGGAGGCGGGGACGACCAGAAGAAGAGAAGGCACCACCACCACGGTACAGAGGAGCACGGTGGAGCCGGTGGTGAGGAGGACAGGCCCCCGGGTCGGCACCGTGATGGAGCGTGGCTGGACGCCATGAGTGTGGGCTACTTCCGACGGGTTGGAGATAGACTCGGACAAGGCTTTGAGGACGACGAGGAAAGAGGTGAGATTGTAGCAGAGTTATGTGTGACCTGCGATCCGACACTTTTAAATGAATGTTCAATGTACAAGTCAATATGTGCGGGGTTTCCCGTCAACTCTATTGATCTCGCTGTAGAATCGTTGTACCAAGAATGATTTCAGAGGCGATAAGCCACAAACAGGATCAATTAATCAGCTTGACACCTTTTTATTTGAACCTGATACTTAAACGTTGTTTTTTTAAGTGAGGCTAAATGCTTAGCGGTAATAATTCATCCCAGAAGGGAAATTCAGGCGTCACAGCAGCAAAATAACAGTGCAAATCAAACAAGAGAAGACAAAATAAGTGGTAGCTCTGCTCAAACAACGTATAATGTGTTATAATATTCATGATAATATCTGCTAATACACATAATAATATACATAATATGCATACTGTTTCTCACCCACAGTGATGTTTGTGGAGAACGTGCTGGGGGAGGTAAAGGGCAAGGCCAAGCTGGTGGCCATGGACAAGACGGGAAGTGTCACGCTGCAGCAGCTCATGCCATTGGCCAGTCTGGACCAGGTGGGGGCGGTGCTAGCGGAGCTGGGGGCGGGGAAGGAGGAGTCATCGTCGGCGGCAGAGTTCAAGGCGGTGTCATGTGACCGCTGTGGGGGTCACGTGGTGGAGAGTGCACTCCGACAGATGTCTCGCTGGACAGGTGAGGTCACGTCCCTTCTGTGATGCTGAATATGTGATATGTATTAGATACTTTAATTCAAAGCTACTGACAGTGAACAGGTAGGGGTTATCTGTGCACACCGAGGTTCCGAACCGGTAACCTTTTGGCTGGGAGGCAAACGCTTGAGATGTTTAAACAGACATTTTTGTGAGACATTTTTGGAGAAAGATGCTAGACGGTTATAGGCACTATTTAAATAGGATAGTCTTGTGGTTACGGTGTTTGACTCCCAGTCGAGAGGTTCTGTGTTCGAACCCCAATGTCCGCAGTCCACCTGGAACAAGATGCCCTCACCCCGACCTGCTCCTTAATGATATCATTTGTATTCACTGTAATTCGCTTTGGTTGAAAGCCTTTGCTAAATGACTAAATGGTGACCAAGAACAAAAGTGAGCAGCTCCTGTGACATCATCTTTCCTCGCCCTTCTCCAGACTCGCCAGAGGAGAGCGAGGCCAGCGCGCTGGAGACCCAGGTGTTGTCACTGAGTGCCGCCGTCAGACAGGACCCCGTGGAGTTCATCAAACACACGCATGGCTCGCACACCGTCCGCACGCTTCTGCACGTGCTGGCGGGCTGCGTGGGCCCGCCACGTACAGACACACGCCCAGGTACACACGGGGAGGGTAGCGGTATAACTACAGACCAGAGGGGCTGCAGTTTTTTGGCTTAGTGGAGATATTCTACCGAAGAGAAACTTATTCGTGCAGGCTTTCAGAAGGGGGTTTTAATAAGTGTATTTCTACAGTGGCCGGTCTACACCGTGTTGATTTGAAACCTTTACAGACACTTTTTTACAGTTTACTACTGCTGGCCGAGTTTGTGTTTCCTGTTAATAGCCAATTAGGCGCTTACAGGTCCCCGCATCCAGCAACATGATTGGTCGAAACCAATATGAAGCGAAAGAAAGTGAAATGCCCCGTTCAAAGCCCTGCTGTGTAGCGGTGTGGTGTCAAGAGAATTGGCGTTACAAAAGTATAACAGTTGCAGTCAAATGTAAAAATAAATCAAATCAAAATCAAATGCCACAACATGGAACAGAGCATGGTGTTGCAGATTTAGTTTGGAGCAACACAGGTTGGATTCCTTCTGACCTACGGTACCGTGCTACATTCCCTCGCTCTCCTTCAACCCAGTGGTCTGTCTTCGCGGCCCTGTACAAGAAGGTACAAAAAAGTGAATCAAATATTTATACATATAAAAAAAAAAGAAGCTGTCAGGGAGTTTGTAGTGACGCGGAGGTGGAAGTAGATGGATTGAGGGGAGGATTGCAGTGCAAGATGATTAATTAATGACACGGAGCACCCACTTGCCTGCTTATTTTTTAATGAGATTTGTCTTTTCTCGCTTCTTCCTCTCCGCAGGCGTGAAAGCGAAGCCCAGCGCCCCTCCGCTGACGGACTTCGAGGCTCCCGTGTCCTTCTGGTACGAGTTCAGAAGTCTGACCGAGTCGCTGATGGCCAACATCAACGGTGAGTTCTGATTGGTTACGTCGCTTCTAGGCGAGAGGAGGAGAATGATGATGAAGAAGAGCACATCGGGGATATAGTATCGATAGATGGCGTGAATGTGGCCGATAGTAACTAGGTTTTTTTTCCCTCGTACAAAACAAAACATAATATCTTCATCCCATGTGGCTGTTTGGGTGGTGGTGGTAGTCTAGTGGGTAAGGAACAGTGCTTCCAGACGGAGCACCGGAGAGTCATGGGTTCGATCCCCGGGTCTGCCACCGTTGTACCCCTGAGCAAGGTACTTAACCCTGAGTTGCTCCAGGGGAATGTCCCTGAAATAGTTAAGTACTTGTAAGTCGCTTTGGATAAAAGCGTCCGCTAAATGTAATGTAATGTTTGTGTTTATATGTAAATAGGACCACTATTGATGACATCATGATGCGATGACATCATGACAATCTATCTGTATCAGCCTATGGTAGTGTGAGTCTGTTCTCTCTCTCTCTCTGTCTGTAGTGAGTGTGACTGACACGGTGGCCAGTGTGGTGTTCCAGGTCATGCTGACCATGTCCCACAGGAAACGACCCAAGCTCTGCAAGAAGCTCCTGGCTGGCATCACAGATTACCTGGGGTCCCGCAGCGCTGCACCGGGGACCAGGTGAGAACAGGGGTCACCAGTTTCATACAACTGGGTTTATATAACTGGTTTCAGAAGACTCGATAACACTTCATTAAGATGTGTCATTTTTTAAGAACTGCAACTGGTTTCATGGTGTCACCTATGTCTGCACTGGCATATTCATTATTTTACCTTCTTCTTAAACTTGTATTTTATTTTATTCCGCTATAGAAATAAACTTAACTCTCCTCCTGGGACCTGTATGGTATTTTATGACGAGCATCTTCTCCCCCTCCGTCCCCCAGCCCTCTGCTGGTGTTCCTGAAGGACCAGGCGTCCAGCCGCCTCCTGGAGGTCGTTTTCCAGCTCTCCTCCAAGCCCCTCCTCCGCCTCCTCTACAGGGACCACCTCCAGGGCCACCTGGTCGACCTCGCCCTCCACAAGATCGCCAACTTCCCCATCCAGAGGCTGGTGGCGGCCTCGGCCAATCACAAAGTGGTAGGCGTAATGATGTAATAATATGCCATGCGGCCCTACCATAGCGTGAGTGCATACATTCGTAGCATGGTTGGTCCCGGTTGGGAATCAAACCCATAACCTTGACAGTGTTAATGCCTTGCTCTACTGATAAAATAGGACCACCATTGTAGTTCCTCTACCTCTCTCTCTATAGACTCTCATTCTTAAACCACTTCAATGCTTCTTCTACAGTTCTTAAAGGTGTTCGAAGAGCTCAACGAGGGCCTGGAGGCCATTCTGGCAGCGGGTCACATGGGCGTGATCGTCCAATTGGCCGACAGCTGTGCCGAGAGCGGGGAGAAGCAAGGGGAGCTGATGCAGCACCTCCTTGGTGTAAGTGTGTGTCAATAAAGTTTTGCGTTTGTTTAGAGTATGTTTTTTGTCCACTCAATCTCGGGATGAGGCAAGAACCAAATGACCCCACGAGTCTTTCATTTGTGATCTTAGTTTGGAAGTTGCTTTTCTATTCCTTCGATACACGTTGAAACTATGAATTGAAAAATGTGTGGTTCTGATACATTTTGTTCTTCTCCTTCCCCTCCCAACAGGCGTTCCACTGTGAGGAACCAGCCACCAGACAGGCCTGCTGCCTCCCTCTCTTCCTCTCGCTGCTCACCTACGAAGTGTACTACCACTCAGAGACAGCAGAGGGCGACTTAAAGACAGAGGTATTAATATTGTAGCTGTCCATTCAGTCCATCCAGATGCTAAGGCATTTTTACTGTGTGCATCGTTGATGTTTGATGGTGACGATTAGATTATGTTAAACCTTTTTTACGTCATTATTGCCTTTTTATTTTATGATCTATATTTATTTGATCGTAAATCCTCATAAAACATTTTATTCCACCTCTCAGTACTGATTTGTGTTGCTGTTTTTACACCTCGTGGGATAAATAAAGTAACTCTTGTCTTTCTTTCTCTTTTCTTTCTGTCTTGTGCATCTTCTAACTAGGTCCCCCTGTCCTCCATCTGCTACCACGGTTCCCGGCTGGTGCAGGCGCTGGCCCGGTTCCGGGACCGCTCCCTGCTGATGAGCAGCCTGCGGGCCCTGGCTCCGGCCGACCTCGCGACCCTCGGCACCGACCCGGCCGGCAGCCACGTGATGCAGGCGCTGCTCACCGTGTCCAGTGACAAGGGGCGGGGCAAGATCCTCCGCAGGCTGGAGGTACGGGACCAGCCACGCGCGCCTATGTTTACATGTCCTTCATGGCCTCGTGAGACCATCCAGATAGTGAAGTTTGCGTTTCGCAATGAATATCAGTCTGGCCTCGGCTGGGGAGCCAATGATTTCCACATATGGGCGTGACCTTACAGCGCAGCCAATCAGAGACTCTTGCCGAATCTGGTTGGAACAAGAACAGTATTTTCCCCATCACAGTAGACCTCAACACAAGCCCCCCCCAGACCCCAGATTTTTCCATTTGCACACCGGCAGCGTGCTTTATTTTTTCCCCACCATATATTTAATTATTTAGATTTTATATTAATGTTGTATCTATTTTTTTAATCTTCATTTTTATTAGTATTTTTTTTTGTATGTGAAAGCTTGCCATGATTTGTGATTCTCCCACTACTCCTCCTCCAGGGCCAGTACGTCCAGATCGCCTGCTCCAGGACGGGCAGCCGGCTGCTGGAAGCGGTCTGGAATGGCGCCTCGGTCAGCCAGCGAGAGAGCATCGCCACGGAGCTAGGTAACCCCACCCCCATATTTAACATGCCACGCCCACCTATCTGTTTCCGCCGATATTAAGGGTACTAGCGGCTCCCCCATATGTTGAAGGAAAACCAAACACCCTCTTTGAGTTAGTCCCCACCCTCTATAAAAATCTTTTCAATGCTTTCTGGCAGACATCTGCTCTGACATCATAGCGGGGCTAAATTTCTGTCTTCACTCGCTACAGTCAGATTTGTGGGGGTGTAGCCAAAGTGTTTGGTTGACTTTAACTGGTAACCCAAAACTGCCGGTAACAATTAACCCATAGAGGGCAATTTTATTCTACGTTTCCAAAACTTTGTGCATTTAAGTGGAGGATTCCGACCAGGATCAATCCATAGCACTACTATGTAACCCACTACACCACTTTCCATCTGAAATACGTTGTTTTACGTTTGGTTTTCCGGTTTTAAGCTATAATCAAACTTCTGCGTCGATGAACGTACAGTATGTGCGGACTTCCTCAACTAGTCGTATCATATCATAACCGTCACCCTGACACGTAGTTTGTTGGAGAGGTGCAAGTAACCGCTGGCAACGGCCTCTGTGGTGCCACGCAGGTGACGTGGAGAGGAGAAAAATAAAAAAGCAGAAGTATGATTTCCTACCGTAGCTGGAAGTAGATACAGTGCTAGTTCTTAATTATAATCATAAGTAGTGGTTAAAACGCTGGGTGTTATTTTTGTTATTTCCATCATAACTAGTAGATTAACTAGCAGTGGCGACAACGCTTCTTATTTCTATCAATATATATGCCGTTTGGTGGACCCTTTTATCAAAAGTGTCTCACAGTACCAGGAGTGCATATATGTTTTAACATGGTGATACCCCAGCAGGGAAAACTGTATGGTTACACTTTGGTGTGAAACAACTATATATAGTATTTTATTTTATTTTGAACCATGTTTGTGACGTCCCCCTCCCCTCTCTCTCTCTCTCTCTCTCTCTCTCTCTCTCTCTCTCTCTCTCCCTCTCCCTCTCCCTCTCCCTCAGCTCCGAGCGAGACCCGGCTGCGATCGGACCAGTTTGCACGTCACGTCTGGTCCAAGTTCGCCCTCTCCCACTTCGTGAGCCGCCGCCCGCGGTGGAAGGAGATCCAGACCGGAGAGTCCAAGAAACGCAAACTTTTTAACGATATTATCGCTTAGCACGGACATCCATAGGGATCTGTATGTATGTTTATTTTGTGATCTTTAGTTATTTTTTCTCAATAAACTGAAATCACATGAATGTATACTTTCTCTGGAATTATTATTGAATGTTTGGTCATTTAGCGAATGCTTTTATCCAAAGCGACTTGCAGTGTGGTGAGTGGTAGGGTGCTGGGGCGTATTGCTCAAGGGTGCCTACACAGCATGTTGTGTATTTTGTTACGATAACAATACAAGATAGTACCAGTAGATGATGATGACAATAAAATGGAACGTGTGAATGAATAAGAGGTCATCTACTTACAGAGGAGTTGTGATTTCCCACATGAATCACGACCTACGTGCCGGTTATTTTATTACACACACACACACTGCTGTTAGTCGTGGAGAATTTAAATGTGCCAGGCCCATATTGAATAGGCCAAGGCCACATAAAATAAATAAATAAAATGTAAAATCAGATCTGTATTGAACTCCAAGCATAAAGCACGCTGTTTCCCAACGTTGGGTTTCTGACTCATAAGCTGTAAGTGATATCCAGCGACCTTGTTAAGAGTATACGGACAGACTGCCTAATGATTCGTACCAGCAAACTACTACTGACTAATTCACTGGGACATTGATATTAGAGGCAGAAGCTGATGGGGTCGAAGTGATGTGTGGGGACTGGGGACGCAGATTCACAACAATGTAAGAAGTCGGGTCGCAATAATGTCCTGACCTAAGAATGGGGTCATGGGGCAGGGGTGATTCTAGGATGTGACCTTTAGGGGGGCTTAGCCCCAAATAAGATGTAGTACATTTGGTTACATCTGCAATGGTTTATTATGTAGGCTACTGGCTAGAGGACAGGGGGACATCCAGGACTTGATGATTTCATAGGGTTGTATATGTGTTAAAGGAGAGTTTGTCAATTGGTCCTTGGACTCCTTCCAGACACTGGTTTCATTCAAACTATGCCCCCCCCCCCCCCCCCCCCCCTAACTTAATTCGCTGTCTGATAAATAAGTAAATAGTAAAAAACACAATTATACCTTTTTTTTAAATAGTACTTGATAATACTACATATTATTACATGATGATGAACACAAACACATTGTCCGGCAGTGTGTAGTGTCTTGGTGTTGAGCAACGTGTTCAGCAAACATTTCTATTGGCCAATAATCAATTGTGTCATCGAGGAATCACTGTCAAACCACAGACAAAATCAAAGAGTTTACAGCCCAGTTGGCATGGCAACGGCCAAGCGCGGCCAGGTGTCGTGACCATTACACATTTCATCATCATAGCTGTGGGAGTGAGAGAGAGGATTGCAGTCATGCAAATGATCACCAGTTCCTGATTAATGTGTCAACTAGCATCAGATGAAGAAATCAGATGAAAGTTCCAGTTCCTGATTAATGTGTCAAATAGCATCAGATGAAGGAATCAGGCTATTAAAAATACTTTTGAAAGTTCACTTTCTGTGAAAAGTGAACTCAAGGGTGCCTACACAGCATGTTGTGTATTTTGTTACGATAACAATACAAGATAGTACCAGTAGATGATGATGACAATAAAATGGAACGTGTGAATGAATAAGAGGTCATCTACTTACAGAGGAGTTGTGATTTCCAGTTCCAGTTCCTGATTAATGTGTCAAATAGCATCAGATGAAGAAATCAGACTATTAAAAATACATTTGAAAGTTCACTTTCACTTTTTTAATAGTCCATTGTGTTGTTGTTCTTGCACAGGCAAACTAACCGCATATTAATAAAAACAGGTTCACATGAATAGGCCTATGTAGTAGTGCTTGTGCATTCGTCACTTATAGTGCACAACAATGGCATAGGCTCTCAGAGGAGGACATCAGCTGTAAATCTGTCGTCCTGGCTGCTGTTTCCACTCCCTTCCTGTCATGGTAAGCGGGGCTGAAACATTGTGAAATGTCATTCTCTCGCTGTCCTCTCTCTTCCTTTTGTTCGCGTGTAGCTGCCGTCCCCTACAGTCTGGATATTCAGTAATGCTATGTGGCGCACACATTTATTTGTGACTTATTCACGCCGCACCCAAACCTCGAGTTCGCACTTGAGAGGATCTTAAGAAAGAGTAGGGCTGAGAGAGAGAGAGCGAGAGAGAGAGAGAGAGAGAGAGAGAGAGAGCGCGCGTG
>OOFB01012213.1:12565-22660 GCA_900323305.1 Trachyrincus murrayi | reverse complement strand
CACACACACACACACACACCTCAGTACATCCACGTTACAGGTACACACACACACACACCTCAGTACATCCACGTTACAGGTACACACACACCTCAGTACATCCACGTTACAGGTACACACACACACACAAATACATACACACAAAAAAAACACACACACACACACACCCCTCAGTACATCCACGTTACAGGTACACACACACACACACCTCAGTACATCTACGTTACAGGTACACACACACACCTCAGTACATCCACGTTACAGGTACCACACACACACACACACACACACACACACACACACACACACACACACAGACACTCCCCCTCCACCCCCTACCACACACACACACATACACACACACACCCCCTCCCACACACACACTTTTACCCTCCCCCCATCACACACACATGCATACACACACACACACACACATACTTAAATGCACCGGAACGAAAACATTGCCATGCCGCTCATCAAATGTGTTGTTGTCTGTCTGTGCTGTGATTGGCAGGTCCTTTGTGATCCAGCAGATCCCCAGCAGCAACCTCTTCATGGTGGTGGTGGACAACAAGTGTGACTGCAGCATGGTGGAGCAGATCACCATGGACCCCATCAAGATCACCTATATCCTTCACTGAGGCAACCGGGTGGGTCGTGTGGGGAGGGGAGAGACGGGAGGGAGGGATGTGGAGAGGGGAGGGGAGAGGAGGGAGGGAGATGAGAGGGTAGGGTGGAGAGAGAGAGGAAGGACAGTGTGAAACCAAGCAACATCCATGACTGCCTGTTTGTGAAGCCCATGCTGAAGCGACTAACGTGTAGTTGATCTAACGGCCTATAGGTGGCTCACGGTGGCTGGATGCAAAAGGACCATTCTATGTCAATGGGGAAATTGTGATTTCATTCTTGTAATATAAAGCGATTACATTTTTTTCTTCGTTCGGTTAGAATCTCAGTGGCTAGTTCATCTCCATATTATTCATTTTGAGATGTCCCGTTTGACAGTTTTATTTAATGGGGGCGGCCATTCAATTCCCACCCTCAATGTGCCAGATATGGATAATTTCCGCTGCTGGTTGTGAAAAATCTCAAGCAATGGCGGTGCCCATAACTTTGAAATTTAAAGCTTCATAACGGTTGTGTGTAAACCCAATGGATGACGTCACAGACGGTACGTCCATATTTTTTAGTCTATGCGTGGAACGCAACATTGTAAGGAGAGAAGATGTAGGTATCATATTTGTACGTCTGCTATGTGGTGAGATAAGCAGTAGAGTAATCCCTCTGTTTATTTCTGCTTAAATGCAGAGGTCTCCCCTCGACCAACGAGGTAAGAGAAACATGACTAGGGGGGCTTCCTTGGTCTGGGATCTGGGCAGTAACCAGCAGAGAGCATGTTCATTCCTGGGGAAGGCTTGGGGGGAGTTAGTTTGCCCTCTACCCCCTTCTGTCGGATGAAAGCCTTTGGTGAAAATGTACGGAGGGACGAGATCTGAAGCCCAGACTTTTAAAACAATGCTCTACCAGATGTGTTTGTCTGTGTGTGTGTGTGTGTGTGTGTACCTGTGTGTGTGTGCGTGCATGTGTGTGTGTGTGTGTGTGTGTGTGCGCGTGTGTGTCTCAGACAGAGAGAGAGAGAGACAGACAGAGATTGTTTCACAACAGCCTTAAGTTAGGAGGGAATACTGATCAATAGCAGACATGGTACAGAGTGGAATAGGATTGTAGTAATGTCTCCAGTCACCACGGGCCTGGAACCTAGAACCCGAGAACTCTCATTTCTCTGAAATCACGCTCCAACGGCCTTGCTGTTTATAGACGCCGACCAACTGTTTGTGAAGTGCCCTGACTGTAGAATTAAGTCTGCTCTTTCGGGTTGCCATGGTGCCCAATAAAATACATTCTAACATGGCTTACCGTGGGGCTTTATTTCTGTGCTTAGCACACGGTGTGTGCTGAGCACAGAAATATCCCTTCCTCGAAATAAGGGGACATTCTTCTGCGGTGCACTGAAAAACACGCACTCCTTTCCATGATAAACACGGCGGAATAAACCTCCGCCGGGGTAAAGAGTTTGCACTGGGGGCCGTTTCCGTTGGGACCCTTGACTTCAGCTGCACATAATGAATCTCTCAATTGCGAGAGGCTCAAGTTCCAGAAGGACAGAAGACGCCCGGATACCTGTCACCCGTTCCACCCAGAGGTGACCCCCCCCCCACACACACACACACACGCACACACACACACACACACACACACAACTTACCCATCAGGAGAACATTCTAAGATACAATGTTAATTTCTTCAACTTCAACTAATTATTTAACATATATGGATCCCACTCACTTTTTCCCTGTGTGTGTGTGTGTGTGCGTGTGCGTGCGTGTGTTCCCATCCCATCCTCTTCCTCTCTGCAGGAGAACTCCATGGAGTGCGGGGGCGCCTGCAGCCTCACCCCGTCGCTCACGGCAACGCTGCTCTGCATCCTGCTGCCTCTGTTCCCTAGGTGACAAGGGATAACCACGGCCACCCCCCAAACCACCCCCATTCCCATCCGGAGCGTGACTTGGATCGACCTGGCTCGGCATGCAAAATAGCCCTGACGTGGCCCCCCCACCCCCCCCTGGCCCGCCCTCTCCCATCTAAATGTGTGTCCGGTTTCTACGTATTTCCCTAGCCCTTAGCCCTGAGGCATCTGGTAATGCTAGGCACTTCTTCTGAAGGGGATTCTTCTTCCTTCATAGGTTTAGCTCTATGACATCTGTGTGAGTCATAATCAATACGGTGCTTTTGCAATAATTAAGTGACGTTTTTTTTTTTGTTGCCATGATTTGTTTATTTGGTCTTTTTTTGGGGGGGGGAGTGATGGGATTTCCATTTCCATGGCGTTTTTTCATGCAAGTTGTTCCGTCCCGTCAGGTAGAAGCTAAAGGCTGTGGGCTCTGGGCCTACGTTTGGGCTTTGAACCCTGCAGTGCCGTGGTTGGGTGTCAATGCCCAACACGGAGAGAGAAAGATCACATACCTAACACCACTCCCCCCCCCCCTGCCCCCCAACCTCTCATGAACAAATTAATTCAGAAGATTAAAAAGTAAATCAGCGATGAAGAAGAATATATGTGACATGGGGGTTATAATGATATGCTTGTCTACTGATCAGTTTGTTTGTTTGTTTTTGGCGGGGAAAATATACGTGATGACGAAGAACAAAAATACGATGTGTATATAGAAATAAAGTTTTATTTATGATTTGCAAGTGATACCCATAAACTGTGACTTTGACACGTAGAGTCCTCCGACGTGAGTGGTTGTTGATATTTGAGCTTTTGCCTTATTGGAAGACATTGGTCCTGTTTGTGTACTTTTGAAATAAAACAATGTTTAAAAAAAGACTCATCATCGATGGCGTTGACAGAAACAGATCTGCAACAGAAAAACTCATTTTAGCATCGGATCTCATTCCTATGGGTTAGCTTGCTGTTGTTGGCGTACACACTGATTAATAGATCTAGTCTCAGTGGATATCTTGTTGATAAAACTTGGCTGGCTCTTGTAGAAGGCCTGCCTTAATTCCCAGGAAGTGTGTGTGTGTGTGTGCTGGTGGACACAAGTGTGTTTGCATGGAGGCATGCATGTTTGTGTTTCCACATGCCTGTGTGTATGTCTGTTGTTTCCCCTCTTCTGTCACTCATGCAACTCTCTGCCCCAGAGCCCATCTCCATAGCCCCACCCACACACACACACACACACACACACACAGAAAGACAATGTGAACCATGACAGCCAAAATTCGAAGGCTAACCACAACAAGCATCTGTATTTATTTAAGAAATCCATATAAACAAACCCTTCAGCGTGGTCTCACACAAAAACATCACTGCTACACACACGCATAACATCTCCACACACACACACACACACTGAGGAGCAGTGTCCCGATGCCCTTTGAGGCCAAACTCCTGTCCTCCGTTCACAGTGTGCGTGCAGCAGGATAGTGAAGGATGGTAAACAGTGAGGAAGAGAATGATCCAGAGATCTTGTCTTCTCCTGCTAATGCCACTGTGGTCCCAAGATGACACCAACATGGTACCTTGCGATCCACAAACAGGGCACATCGCTTTCCATCGACCATTTTATTTTCCATGTTGTGTTGGCTGTGCCGTGCCATTGTTTCACTTGAAACCGGAGGATGGGTTCAGTCTAATGGTTCAGTTTGATCTGTTTTCCGCCCTGCTCTGTTCTTTATTTCTCTCTTTGGTTCAAAGAGTCGCTGGCTGCTTTGCGTGTGTCATTTATCATGGGGGAAATGGAGCTAGAGTTGTTTTGTATCAACACATGGCCCATCCGGTCCGCAAGCCCTGTTTTTGGCACTAGACAGATGGAGAGAGCGAGGAGAGTGTTTAATAAAAGAACAAGAGGTAAACATTAAAGGAGAAGAAAAAGTCTTATTTTTTCAATGGAGGGTTGTAAGGTCAGAATCTCTGCTTCCATTCACAAGATCTGCTCTAGATTCATCATGTTTTTAGAAGCTGTTAATTCCGCCTTCAACTCACTGGGGTGAATGGCATTATGTTCGTATATACACAGGTGCTCTGTACATGCATGGATATTGCAAGCTTCTTCTCACCTTCTCTATGCCTCTTTGACATGAAGGATTCACTCTTAGGGTGTTCCTTTGACTGTATGCCAGGCAGATTATCCAATGTGATTCTGTCTTTCTAAGAGTAATGTATATATATTTTGTTGGCAAAATGGTTTGTGTTTCTTTTGAATCTGTTATCAATACAGTAGTATCCAGTACCATTTGAATGTGTGTTCCTGTTGACATTAGGTTAACATTTATTGTTTGTCCATATATATATATATATATATATATATATATATATTTACAATGTTAGGAACCATTTCACTACCATGCAAAACAAAACTAAAAACCCGGCCCTCACTCAAAGACAATAAGAAAGAGGAGGAACATGGACATGATCAAAGGTATTCTTCTCTGGAAATGTGGTCCTTCGCATTCCATCCCAGTGATCCGTTGCACACCACTGTTTGTGGTGCGGAGGGAACCCCCTGAGAGAGAGAGAGAGAGAGAGAGAGAGAGAGAGAGAGAGAGAGAGAGAGAGAGAGAGAGAGAGAGTCCCTGATCACCGGGAGAGCCCACGGGTCCAGACCGTCCATCCATCAGAACGCCGGCCTCGTGTTCCTCCCCAACATATGAACTCTGAGGAACCTCATTTCTTCAGAAATGCATTTCATAAGACCAGCGACAACATAGTTATCACAGACCGAAGTGCAGCCACGCACGCACACATGTACATTTATTCAGAGACATAAGCGCTATTATGTTATCACGTGAATGCATTGTTGCACATGCATTCAGGCAGAACAGGAGCAGAGGAAGAGGCCGGGTGGGGGAGGGGGGGGCCTTGCGGTGTTACCTCCGATGGAGTGAATCGCATGGGGCGGTTTTGGCTTTGAGGACCGCAGATATGTTTGAATTGAAATGATTCTGAACAGCTGAGCTGCACCAGGACCACACACAGACCTGGTGACCACAACACGCCACAGCTAAGGGATCAGTCTGGGAAAACACACACACACACACACACACACACACACACACACAGGAGTAGCTGCTGCCGTTCTCGAGGAATGTTATATACCAAGCCCTCTCTCACTGTGTTTGTGTGTGAGAATTGTGTATTCATACGCGGGTGTGTGTGTCTTGTGAATGCGATAGGATGGACTACAATAAAGAGATAAATAAATAAAGAGGATTGTGGAGTCTGTGTGTTTGATGACTGGTTTAAAGGGCCCCTATTTTACCACCAGGTGTAAGTGTGATTATCCATTACAAGCCGTTTCAAAATTGTCATGTGACATCTGGGAGTGTCCACCCAGATGTATGATGATAGATAAGCCTACCAGTTGGTACAGTCCACTGTGTAGGCTGGTAGACTGATCTAGTCATCTTGTCACATGACAATATAGAAACGGCTTGTAATGGCTAATCACACTCACACCTGGTGGTAAAATAGGGGCCCTTTAAGGACCCTCACCTGGCCCTAATCATAATGATTAGGCTCTGGGGCTAGGTGAGGCTACACACCTGTGGTGCATTGAGTAATCAAGGTCCACAGGTTAAACCAGCAATCACCACACACTCAGAGAAGAGCGCGGACATGTCCGCATGTAACACCTGCTCTGGCTGTAACGTCTTGCCAACTCTCCAAGAAACCAGTTTCTACAACATTCACCTGTGTCCTGTGAGTCGGAAGAGCCCAGAAAAGCCACCTAGATGGTGTCTGGCAGGGTTCACTGCTACAAGGATCTTTATGAGACATTATACATTATACATGTATGAAGAGAGATGAGAAAGTTAAGGTCATTGGCAGAACATGTAGTTTGTGAGTGTTACTTTTATAGACTAGACTAGTACAGTACAGTAACTACCCTATCTCAATGTGTAAAACTTTCGTTATCCTTCCCTATCTCGTCCGTTGTAGTCGGAGGACTAGGATTAGGATCTTGCATGGAGGGGACCTTAGACTGCAAGCTTGTTGGCAGAAGCTGTGATCGTGACCAGATCCATTGTGCTGCAGCTACGTAGCAACATAGATGCAAAGAGTTCCAGAGAAAAGTTTTGTGTATCTGTGTAGCAACTCTCACTCTCTCTGACTTCTGACTCACTTTCTCTCTCACACTCACGCCTCAGTCTGTCTCTCTCTCTCTCTCTCTTGCTATCTCTCTCTATCTCTCTCGCTTTCTCGCTCTCTCTCTCTCTCTCTCTCTCTCACTATCTCTGTCTCTCTATCTCTCTCTCACACATACAAAGTACATCTGAGAGGAAAATTGAACTAAACCCCAAAGACAAATTTGCTCCTGCTGGCGCCAAGAGACACACTGCTGCCAAGGTTGAGAGGTGCCAGCTGAAAACACACACTCTGACGACCCCCCCCCCCCACACACACACACACACACACACACACACACACACACACACACACACACACACACACATGTACCCCATATTGAGATAGGTAGAAGGCCTTGAGTACTTTTTAGACCCCTTGGTGAGTCTGAGGACCTGACAACCAGCTGTACCAATAGTGTGTGCTTTTGTGTGTGCGTGTATGTGTGTGCATGTGTGCGAGCATTTGTATGTGAATGGGGGTGTGTGTGCATGTGTGTGTGTGCGTGTGTGTGTGTGTGTGTGTGTGCGCATGTGTGCGAGCATTTGTATGGGGGTGTGTGTGCGTGTGTGTGTGTGTGTGTGTGTGTGTGTATGTGTACACATGCTTGATCTTGCACATAAAACAGAGAAAAAGGGGGTGATAAAATAGATGTGTTAAAGTGTAAAATCTATCACTAGAGGAAATATATCTAATAATATAATAATATAATATAAAATATGTGTGCTCAGTATGTATATATTTTGCCAGAGCACATATAATTCTACAATGCATCGTTCGTCCACCCTCTCTTACGACAGACGGCTTGCTATGAGCCCAATGCTGCACATTGAGACCATAACAAATCATAAGCATACGCAGCATTCCTTTCTGTTTGTGTAAACAAGCCCATGAAGACTTCTTCTGCACTTGGATATTCAGGTGAGTCCTTTTAGCCAGGATTTAACAGTATTGCCAGCCTGTCAGGGATCCAGAAGACTCCAAAACCAAAAACGGCCCGCACAGGGCAAAGTATGCATGGCCTGGAGGGCCCTGCCGATTGGCTGACTTGTACAGGAAGTGGCTAAATGGAGCCCCCCCCCCACCTCGCGTCTGCCACTCAAACACACCCAGGGTGAGTGGGGCAGAATGGGCTTTATTTAATTACATTTTTACTTTCCCTCATTCTTTCTTTCTTTCTTTTTTTCACCTAGAGCTTAACAACTCTCGTCAGAGGTGCGGGAGGAAGTGAGGAGTGGGGAGTGGGGGGGGGATGGAAAAAGGAGCACTGGGGATTGCCAGATTAGAGGTCAGGCGAGCGATGGAGGGAGGGAGGGAGGGAGGGAGGGGGGAGTAGGGGGGCCTGATTGCATCGGAGTAGGTGGTCCTACAACCTCATAGCCCGAGCAAGCGACACCATTGGCTCATGGCCTCCTCGGCGTGTCCTGGGGTCTCTGAGCTGGATTGGAGGAGACCGCTCGAGAGTATCATGAGCGCTTTAAGAGTTCTCTTGGATCATGGTTCATTAGTATCAGCATGTTTGTGTTGGATGGCGGGCCAATCAAAAGGTCTGCTGGCTTCCCCCCCGTCGTCCTCCTCCTACGCTGATGAGGACTGCATGTTGATGCGATAATTGATGTCATGTTTCTGGTATGTGGCGTCTCTGGGCACAGAGGGGTGCCATTAGCGCGCGTGTGCGTGTGCGTGCATGCGTGCGAGTGTGCATGTGTTTGTGTATGTGTGTGCGTGTGTGTGTGTGTGTGTACATGCATTGCTAGGTCTTCCATCTGTCATATCTAATTTGTATGTTTAATACCCCCTGGCTGTGGAGCTGTTGAACTCATTAATGTGGACAGGACATAATCGGAGGTGTGATTAGCATAACGTCCTGTGTTTTTTTTGCGGTTGTGTTAATGCGCGTGCAGTGACACGTGCATTTCATCATATAGCTTCATATCTTCACTTCTGTGGATCTTCACCGCTGTGTCGTACATAAGACTCTTGGACATCAGCACCTTTATTTTGAACAGCCAAGCGTTAAGAGACTAAGGCAGTCCAGGACTAAGGTTACAACCGCAGGCCCTGACAGAAAAAGCACTGCTCTAATGTGACATTTATATGCCCTGGTGTCTCCCACTTGCCTCTCTCTCTCTCACTCATGCCTCTTTCACCCCTCTCTCGCCCCTCTCTCACCTCTCTCTCATGCTTCTTTTGCCCCTCTCTCGCCCTGCTGTTGTTTTGTCATTACCCTCCCGACCAAACTACGATCTAAAACCACAGCTCTTTTGTGTTCTGATACTCTTACTCATTCTAACCACCAGTGCCTTATTCTGTTTGTGTGTGTGCATGCGTGCCTGTGTGCGTGAGCATGCGTGTGTGTGTGCGTGAGTGCGTATATGTTCTTGCGTGTGTGCGTGCATTGCTGCATGTATGCCCATATGTGTGGGGCCGTCCGTTATTTCAGTGGTCTGCTTGCATGCGACCCTCCTGAGGTCTCTCAAGCTAACGGGCTGGAGGGTTCAGAGAGCATGACATCACAGCACAGCGTAATGCTGGGCGCTGATGTGTGTTTTTCAGTGGAGGAAAGGGCTTAATGCTGCCGCCTGTTTGTTCGTGAAATCTTTCCACGGCCATAAGCAGGCGCATGGTAAGATTACTGTGTTACTGTTGGACTGCGGACAGTCGTGGCTGTACTCCAATGGGGAACAATTAGGTCGGTACGACATGTACTCTTGGAGTTCTTCATCACAGGGCACTGTGGTTTTGAATATGTGTGTGTTTCTTTGTGTGCTTGCCTGTGTGGGTGTGTTTATATGTATTTGTACTTTCCTGTGTGTGTCGGTGTGTGTGTGTGTGTGTGTGTGTTTGTGTGCTTGCCTGTGTGTGTATGTGTGTGTTTGTATTCGTGCTTGCCTGTGTGAGTGTGAATGAGTGTGTGTGTGCGTGTGTGTGCGTGTTTCATCTCAATAGTGGGTGTGCATCAAATATAAATGGAGATGATTGAAAACAGAGCAAGAGAGAAACAGCAGGTGGGAGAGGATATATGAGCAGCACAGAGAGAGAGGGAGAGAGATAGGTCGGTAGAGAGAGAATGAATTGTGGGACAGTTACAAAAAAAAGTAAGAGAGGAGATCAATCCGGAACATTCATCATCACGTTCTGACTAAATGCTGAATTGGATGAATTGTTTTAGTGTGTGTTTGTTCCATATGATCAACGACAGGTGTGAGAGAAAGCATACATTTGAAATACACATTTTTGCACACAAACAATAGCTCACACAAACACACACACACACGCACACACCTACCTGGCCTTGACCTTAACGATCCACTCTCTGTGATTCATTGCCTGTGTACGTCCAGATCACAACATCTGTTAGTGTGGTTTAGTCAAGTTCTCCATATTACCTAGACGGAGCA
>OOFB01012213.1:0-12545 GCA_900323305.1 Trachyrincus murrayi | reverse complement strand
ACTGTGGCAAAGGTTCAAGTGTTTTTTTCAGCATTAACTCCTCCCCTTTTCTCTCTCTCTCACACACTCTCTCACACACACACACACACACACACACACACACACACACACACACACACACACACACACACACACACACACACACACACACAGAGCGACATAGCTGTACGACTTCAGAACTGTTTTGGGGTAGGACACAAACACACACACACACGCACACACCTACCTGGCCTTGACCTTAACGATCCACTCTCTGTGATTCATTGCCTGTGTACGTCCAGATCACAACATCTGTTAGTGTGGTTTAGTCAAGTTCTCCATATTACCTAGACGGAGCAGAGACCTCTCCTACGTTCCCCCCCTCCCCTATGTTCACTGGGCCTTGAACCCGGAGCTCTCCCTCGAGAGAGCGCCAGAGCTGTGTGTGAAATTCAGCAGAGGTTGATCAATCAAACATCCTGAAAAACCACGTCCAAGATCCCGCCCCCCCCCCCCCCCCCAGCCACAGTTATGGTTGTGTGATGCTGCGATTCAGGTCTCTCTTGAAAATGAGGTGCGTAGCTTCAATGAGACTAACCTGTATAAATAAAGGTCAAATCTAAAAATAAATAATGGCTCTACAACGGTAAGAACAAATAATACGCCTGTGTTTTCCCCTTAGGTTAGTTGTGCTTGAGCACAACTAACCTATACCATGGAGCAGCCGTAAGTCCTGAGAGAGTCTCGCTGTCGGTTCAAAGGACCCCAAGAATCAGACACATAAACATGACCTCAGCCCGGGGCTTATCAGGCCTCCGCGGTGCCCAGCTGGGTTCCTACCGCGGATGAAGGGCAGCGAACAGGGGGATCCAGCCGAGTGTATTGTCTCTCAATCATCCCTCATCTCCAGAGCTGTTTATCTAGGCATACGATCCCTGCCCCGACCTTCCCCGCCCGCCACCCAACAGACACAGTTTAGTGCTCACACGCCAAATTCGTTGGGATTACTGTATGGGAGGGTGGAGAGAGAATCGGTTCCAATGCTAATAAAAAGCCAAGTGTTTATGGAGTTGGAGCATGAAATGCGGTCCAGCTTGGTAATTTTTCACTGTGTGTTTATAAACTTTTTAACATAGTCTGTTCGGTGAATTATATGCACGGTTTGTCAGTACAGAAAAGAAGAAGAAAATACTTGAAACGAGGGAATGAAAATTGTGATGAAATTTTGCAACAGTATAAATATTGTGATAACATGGCACGTTGTGTTTTTAAATATTTATATAAACAATTGTTATTCACAGTGCTACAGCGCGTTGTCCAGTATTTGTACGGCAAATAAGAATAATAATCGGGAAATGATTCTTGAATGAAGGTATTCTTGTAAGTAATTGCAACAAAAGTAAATTATTATTTGGCATAGCCTACGCCTACTTTGGTACCTCTGAATATACAAAAAACTCAGTTTGATCTATGAATGCAGAAATCAAGAGGCAATCTATCAAGCTCTGGCAGCTATAAGGAAACCATTTGTTTGTGAAAATATCAGGCATGGTTGCCCTTTTGTATATTACAGTAACTACCTCTCTGTACCTTTGCTACAAATATGTCTTTTCATATATGTACAGTATAATAATACGTGTAGTATGAACAACACTGTCAGGTAACATGGATATATACTGTATATATATATCGTCATTGTCGGGCGGAAAACTCATGTGTCCAAACCCGTTACTTTTCAAGAAATAAAAAAAAAAAATTGAACACAGCGTCGTCAACTTTATCAACTTTATCATCAACTTACAGGTTACAAAGTTTATTGCAGCAATGGGTGCACTACATTTTCCTGTCATTGAACACATTTGGCCAAAATCACTTGTTATAAAAGAAATAAATATAAAAAAGTGCTACACTAAACTCCAACCTACCGTGGTTTGCCTGCAGTCTTCCCCGCTCCCACGTCTCAGGCCTCAAATACTTAAAACATTAGCCTTTATAGACTTTGTGTTTCTTGAGTAAAGAAAACGCTGTCAAACAACCAGTTCTTTATTTAGCCTTGCATTGCAGCTCTTGCATTGCAAAAAAAACAGAGACGGTCTCCAAACAATTGCCTACTACTGCTGTGTATGGACTATTTGTGTATGACTAGTTGTTACAGCAAATACATTGTTTAATTCAGCTGTCTGTCCTAGAACAGCCCTGGTTTTTCTCTTTCTGATCTTTGATCTGCCAATATGAGGTAGTGTGTATTGAGAAATATCTATATAAACAGATACAGAAGTGATTGCTTTAATTAAATTAAGATCAAATACGCACATTTAGCATTATTAAGCCAGGTAGCTTCATTTGTTTGGCACATACCTGAATAAAAAATGTTTTATTGTTAAGTAGTTACAAAAAAGCCAAAACAAAACACTAAACACATGCAAAACAAAAAACAACATAACAAAGGACAATAGCCAGACTGGCAACAGATACGTAGAACATGGCAGCTAACAGTCGCAGGAATCTTTGAACAAACATGTGTTTTGGTTTTGAATACAGGGAGCAATACCAGAGATGGAAAAAATCTGGAGATTTCTGGATTCCAGTGCGAGTCAGCTGCATACTGGAATGATCTGTGGAGTATTGAGGTGCGAGTCATGGGGTGATGGCAGTTGAATCTGAGGACACAACCCTTGGAAATCTGTCATCCCATGCATTTTGTTATCTTAAATAACACATTAAACAATGCTTTAGAGGTGTTTTTAATTATTCATATGTCAGTATATTTCTCACAATAGTACGATTCTACAATGTCTTATTCATAATCTTAATAAGTTTTGAATCTATATTAATTTACAAGTGTGCAGAAAATGTATTACCATGAGCATTAATATTTACTCAAAACAGGTTTCAAATAGGTTTTAGGACTAATGGCGGAGTAGGTTGAGGAGGAGAGCTCTGTTTAAATCCTGTCTAAAATTGAATAATATACACTTTATCGCCACAGTTAACCTGTGCAAACGCATGCTAAAAGCTTATATACATGGGGTCCACTAAAAAACAAAGCCAACTGGCAGACGAGCAGTCTAACGATAATAGTCAAAATGCAAGCAGTTAGCAACGCGCAACTGACCCTGGCAGACATGGACTGCTCAATGGAGGACCGCATTATAGCAAAACTATCCATCCAACTCTCTGCGGACCGAGCAACCATTGACCGGCACAAACAAACAATTCAAGAAATGGAAACATCTCTCAACAATATGGAGACCAGACTGGTAACCCTGGATGCACCTGTTTGGCACCTGTCCAAGGAAAACAAGGCTCTTAGACTCAAGACGGACAATTTAGAAAATAGATTGAGGCACAACAACCTCTGTATAACCAGCTTACCTGAGAAAGTTGAGGGCCCGCAGCCAACCTCCTTCATGGAGTTATTCCTGAGGGAAACGTTTGGTACAGAGGCTTTTCCCACTCCTCCAGTTCTCGACAGGGCTCATAGAATTGCCATTCCAATAAGGAAACAGGATGACCCACGTGCCCATTTATAGCACGGATCCACCATTACTAGACCAAGGAGCGTATCCTAAGACTGCCGAGAGAACCCAGATCTCTCTCATTCTGTGGAGGATGTTCTTCCCTACCAAGCTCCAAGTCACCAACAACAATGGCTAGAAATGTACTTTTCTTTCGCCCGGAGAAGTTTCCTCTTTTCTTGCAAACAGCCTACCAGACAGTTTAATGAATCTCTGTCATCTGGTCGTCTCCCACCAACCTTACGACAAGCTGCAATAACACTCATACCAAAAGTGGGTATGGACCCACTCCAGTGCACCTCCAATCGCTCAATTTCTCTACTGAATGTGGACTACAAAATTTTGTCTAAGGTTCGACCAACAAGACTGGAGAAGATTATACCACAAATACATTTGCCAGACCAAAAAGGCTTTATCTTAAATAGGCACTCCAGCTCAAACCTTAGAAGGATTTTCAACATTGTTTATTCCCCCTTTTCCCCTTCCCTCAAAATGGTGATATCGCTTGACGCTGAAAAGGCGTTTGACAGAGTAGATTGGCAATATTTATTTTCAGCCCTCAAAATTATTTCTTGGATAAGACTCCTCTATTCTCACTCTCTAGCTACAGTAATTACTAAGAGACAGCAATCTGAGTATTTCTCTCTTGGCAGAGGCAAACGCCGGGGCTGCAATTTATCACCACTACTCTTCACTTACGCCATCAAACCTCTAGCCATTGCTCTGAGGATTTCCTAGGTGTAGAGCGAGGCAGCCTTGTGCACAAACTTTTATATGTTTCAGACCCCTTAAACTCTAGTCCCTTCAATCTCAATATCCTAGATCAATTCGGGAAATTCTCAGGCTATAAAATTGTGTGTGTGTTGTTGGTGGCTGGTTTAAGCAGCCTCACCTGGCCTGAGTCAGACTGATTAGACTCTGGGGCTGGGTAAGGCTGTACACCTGTGGGGCATTGGCCAATCAAGGCCCACAGGTTAAACCAGCCACCACCACACACACTCAGGAGGAGCACTGACATGTCAGCACGTACCACCTGCTCTGCCTGTTCAAACAATCTCAAACTCAGCAATAAACCGGTTTAATCATCATCTGCCTGTGTCCTGCTATTGGAGAAGCCCTGAAAAGCCACTGTAGTGGCATGTAGCAGGTGAAACTGCTACAAAAATCAATTACGGAAAAAGATGAATGTTTCCTCTTAATCAGACAGCCCACATCTCGTTTTCCATTTAGAATTGTCAGCAAAGGCTTTAAATATCTTGCGGTTGAGATCACACCCGCCTTTCCATCCCTCTTCATTAAGAACTTTGGCATTCTATTTGTAAAATGTGAAAAAGTTATGTTTAGATGTATGAACCGTCCACTGTCCATAGTTGGCTGAATCAACCTCATTAAAATGATCGTGTTACCAAAATGTCATTATCTTTTTCAAAACATTCCTAATTATACATTTCCTAAATTAGTAATTCATTGGAGAGGATATGCTGTTTATTTGGAACAGTAACCCCCCCCCCCACACACACAACATTTTTTGTTCTAACCCAGTGGCCATTTCAATTTGCAAATAACATCAGTGCACTCCCCCATCAAGAATAATCATAACTTTCCACCCTCTCTCTCTGATTCTACCTTCAGGGTCTGGTCCTCAAAGGGTATTAAATCTATTTCTAATCTATATGTTGATGGCAAGTTTGGATCGTTTGCAAAACTTTCTAAATTATTCGATTTACCAAATTCTCACTTCTTTAGATATCTCCAAATTAGACATTTTGGCCAGAAAAGTACGGCTTCCTTTCCGGACCTTCTGACAAACAACATGGTCGATCATATTCAGAGCTGGTTTTAAGTCTTTGGGTGAGTTTGAAAGATATTTGATATTCAACAGATATTTGCGATCCGTAATGAAGCGATCTAAAGCGGGGAGCGACAGGGACAATCAGCAGTGACAGTCCCGGTGGGTCTAGCGGTCTTAACTGATGAGCTGCCGAAATAACAGCGCTAAACCAGGGAAAACAAAGAGCTGGGCTACCTGACAGAGTGGAGGTTGCCGGACAGCGGCACTTCCCTCCAAGTCCAAGGCCAACTATGGTGACCACTTAGGGGAAATTGGGCTGAGATAATAATAATACAGTGTTTCCCCTATATGCATCCAGCAGCAGCGCAACAAACAAACAATGCATTCAATGATTATTTATCATAGCCTTTACAATCTGACCGAAATTTTGCTTTCAAAGTGTCCAGAGAGACTCGAGTCTCAAAGCAGTCAAGTCTCGAGTATGTCCCCATTTCTGCGACTCGAGTCCGATTCAAGTTCGAGTCTCAAGTCTCGTGTCCCCAGCTCTGATCATATTCTATAATATAATAATATTCCCCATATTGCAAAGGTCTAATTTATATTCTTTATAACAATATATGCAACATCCTCCCTCACTTACTGCAAGATGTTAGGAGACATTGGGAGGATGACCTTGGAGAGGAGATGACAGATTATCAATGGGAGGCTTGACTTAATTATATACTTCCTCCCCTTGTGCTTGGCACAGCTTAATACAACTAAAGATTGTTTTAAAGGCACACTTGACCAAAGCAAGGTTGGTGAAAATGTTCCCCCCCCAATGTAGACCCTTCATGCCCTCGCTATAAAGGTCAACCGACAACATGCACATGTTCTGGTCCTTGGCCAACCTTAGCACATTTTGGGCCAATTTGGAATGCCTATAGGAATGAAGGAACAATCACCTCCTAAATTTACGAGATGGATTAGAGACACTATGCAATTTATGAAACTGGAGAAAATCAGATATACCTATAAAGGCTCGTTGCAAAACTTTAGGAAGATTTGGACCCCCTTTTTAGAGTACTATGAGAGCTTACAAATCCCACTAAAGACTAAAGTAGCAGTGTTAGAATGAGGCAGCAGAGGCCCCTTCCCATCTATCTTTATTACTATTTATATATATATCTATATATTTGTTTCTTTTTTTTTCTTTCTTTTTTTTATACTCATGTATTTATTTATTCATTTATTTATTTGCTTTCTTTCTTCCCTTTTTCTTTGAATTTATGTCTTTACAATTATCCTTGACCATTGCACTATATTAGATGTACTCCTGCAACCCTTGGACGGATAAATACCTCAATGGACAATCAATCCGTGTGAACATCTGGACCTAAAGGGACAATCGGGGGGGTGGTTGAGAAGCAGGGGTGGGAGGGATAGGGTGGGTGGATAGATAGATAGATGGGTGTTTTGTTTTTTCTTTTTTCAAAATTGTAATCATTTGAATAATGCAGCTGTGCTATGCTTGTACACACTTTCAATCCCGGTATATGCTGCAAACAAAGGTATGTTGGGTTTCAATAATAACAATGGAGCATGTTGCAGTTAAAATGTAACAGGCTCATTTTTAGCTATAGTTTAATTGTAAAATGTATATGGCCACCGTTGGAAATTCTGGTTTGGGAAAATAATTCTAAGTGTTAATGGTCTGGTGCTCTAATGATAAATACATTCCAGGGATAATAACACAATGAATCAACTTAAAGAAATCTTTAAATTAAACCAATGAGAATATGGTGAATCATTGGCTATTTCTTACCACCATTTTAAATTTGTGAAAATGCTTCTAATTGTAAAAATGTCTATTGGTTTATTTATTTGATATAATATGATTTTTTGAAATACTACTACATTTCTTTCATTATTAAATTATTAAATTGTCAATGCTAAATATTCCACCTGGGCAGACTAGACTCACTAGTTTTCAAGGACATTTGGTGCAGGTGCCCAGCAATAGAACGTTTTTAATGTTTCTTTATCTTGAAGTTTCTGTCCCTTAAAGTGGCAGGTTTTTAATAAGTTTTATTTTGCCTCTGCTTCACTTGATTTTCTGCCATTCTCATCTCCCTCCTGCCGCCTGCCCTGTCTCCACTCAGAGGCCTGACAGCAGGGGCTCATGTGTGCCAGGTCTGTGTGTGTGTGTGTGTGTGTGTGTGTGTGTGTGTGTGTGTGTGTGTGATAATGTATGTGTGCATGTGTGCGCATGCATGTGTGCGTGTGCATGCGTGTATGTGTGTGCCAGGCTCGTGTGCGCATATGCCAGGTGTGTGTTGGGAGCCACTGGAGGGCAGAGACAGGGCCCAGCTGCCGTATTCACATCTTGTCACACAAACTGATCGCAGCTGACGTCTACAAGGCTTTGGACTGCAACCTTCCTCCTTGTATCAAACGCACCTGTTTCCAAACCAAACCCTGAACACTTGAGCCAGGGAGACGTCGAACACACAGAGGCTGCTGGGAGTCACAGACATGCTTGAAAATAAATGGAGCCGATGCAGTTGACCTTGAATTCATGGTTCGTTATGAAATAGAGAACATTCTGTCCACCGAATGTAGACTATCAGAAGCTCGTGTTTATAGAGTTTGACGGAATAATTTTTTCTGCATAATTCAGAGGTAGGCCTAACTCTCACTTGTTCTGAGGCATCTGTTCAACCCTACTGTTGAGTATGTCTACATAGTAGTAAAGATTTTACCACGAGAACAACTGAGAGTGAATATACGATACTGGAGCTAGCAACAAAAATGCTATTAACAGCTAATAAGTGCAAATAAAATATGGGTGGTGATAAAATTACACTGGTTGTAAAAAATTACCTCACAGGTTGTAAGTCAGTTATAATGACCTAGTTCTGAAGTAATGTTTAGTGAGCACTTTGTGTATAATAAGTCAATAAGATAAAATCATTTTCTTATTTAGTTATCAGTTAAGTATTAAATCTGTCAACAGCTATGATGGAATGCAAGAAGTGTGCAATATCACATCCCCCTTTCTGCTGCTCCAAATGTGAAATGTTTATTTATTTTGTATAATAAGTTAATATGTGTCGTTGCAACCTGCCCTAAATCAATATTTATAATGGGAGCCTAAGAAGCCTACGGAAAGCTACAGCAGATGCCAAAATACCAAGTCAATCTTTTTTTCTAAATACTTTTTAGTCCCCTAGATTATACTTTAGCTTACATTTAAGCATCATTTGAAAATGAAAGAGACTTTTTTTGCGACTTCATATGATGTGTTAACATTCTTATGTTCGCTGACATATTTCACGGCTACGGTTTTCTCCTGCATTATGTGTATCATTGGAAGCAATTTTCAACTTATCATGCAGTGCTAATTTTTGTTTGATGACTGTTATAGGCTGGTAGAGTCTAGTCGAGAGAGTAATATTTGAATTTGTAAGTAAAGATATATTTTTTTCAAATTAGTATATTATTATATGTAATATACTTGAGAAAAGAAAGAAAGAAAAAATTAATAGGACTGCAGTGGTAGGAAAAGTCAAGTTGAAAACATCAAGTATATTAATTAATTTATGTTTACCTTGCCATTGTCTCTTAATAATATAACAGTTTATCTAGCAGAGAAATGAGTGTAAAGATACCCTTTTACTTTTAGCTTCTTTGTGATCATTGCAAATGTTTCAGCTGCGCTCCTTCTCTGTTGCCCTTGTGTTTTGGCTAGATGCCTAACGTGTAAAATGTAATGTTTTTACTAAGTGAATAATGATCTATGATAAAACCGGCAAACGTTTATTTTTATAAACTTTAAACGAATGCCCACTTCCCTCGCTTTCTCCCCTCGCTAAACATGAGAAAGATAAACAGGAAAGCAGTTAAACAGCTGAGCTGTCCCCTTTTCACCCACATATTCATACCTCCTTATGAAAACCTGGAGGGCTGATATGGATTCCAAACTTTGGCAAATTGTCCACGTTTTGGTTTGAGGACTCCCCAGTCTTCATTTCCTCTCTCTCTCTCACCCACTCTCTGTCTCTCTCTTTCTCACATGCTCTCTGTCTCTCTCTCTCTTACTTTCTCACTCTCACTCTCACCCACTCTCTCTCTCTCTCTCTCTCTCTTTCTCTCTCTCTCTCTCTCTGAATCCTGTGCTATGATTTATTTCATGCAGGAAAAAGTCGTTGCGGGCTCATAAATCAAAAGCACTTTATATAAAGAGAAATAAAAGCCGACTGCATGTGGGACGTTTTAGCTCACATTCTTAGCTATTGGACATGTAATAAAAGAAATATGGAATTTTCACCTCAATTCTGTATCAATAAAACAAATAAGAGGGCTGAATATGTCCTCTGTTGTCTGTGAATGCTCTCTCTCTCTAACATACACACACACACACACACACACACACACACACACGCACACACACACACACACACACCCCAAACACTCAACCTCTACTATTAAATTTACATAATTTGATTTGTGAGCCACAGGAGTGGCTGGGTTAGAGCCAGTTAAAGCAAGGAGTGTGCACATCATCTCCGTGCGTTATCATAGCAGATATACGGTCTGAGACTCTTTGGCAACTTTTGTTGCGTTGCCACAGGTTTCCACGTCATTGCGCAAATCCCACACTTAAATCAGGCATTGGAGGCCAGACGTGGTAAACGTAGTTTTTTTTGCCTTTTTTTAATGAAACTGTCATGTCACTGGAAGAATGTGGGATGCAGATATGGATCAGAACATGTGTAAACCAGTCATCGCTTGACAACGTTTGGAAGTTGTAGCGTAACAGCGGCCTTCTGTGTTTAGAGGTAGCGTAGCTAACTGTAGTGTGAATGCATATCGTAGCATGGGAAATATCCTTAGGATGTTCTTTCCCTTTTTTTTGTCCTTCCTGTCACAATGAATCAAACCGTGGGTGGACCGTTTGACTTATGGGGTAATGGATGGTGTGCTAAGACAGCGCTGATCACTTTAATCCCATTCTGCTGTATGTGGGTCTTAAACTATCAGGGGCTTGCTGATCTCCCTGCATGCTCAGATCATGTTTCTCTCTGAGACCCCCATTAACAGATTCACACTAGCTGGTCCTTCTCCTCCTACTCCTGCTCCATGGAGCTGCTCCTGGAACAAGCAGCTTCTCTACAGGAAACCATACGGAGCAACCCAGGTACTGGTACCATGGTAACAGGACACGTAATTACCTGTTATTAACATGGAATCGTTTTTTAGTTTTATTTGTAGTTTGAATCTATGTAATTTTATCGTAGGTTTGTTATACATTGGTATAACGATGTCATAATTTTAATAATGTAATGAATTACGTTAATAAAGTCATTAAAATAGCAATCCCCACATTGGTTAAGTTGGTTAATAATACAGTAACACAATGAAATCAAATCAATACGAGTAATTGGCTAATGTAAATAGCAAAAAAAAAATTGGGATTTCTGTGGATTCTTTATCAGTAATATGGGAGCTGAAGACCTCACCACTGCTAGCTTGACCTCATGGAGCTACCTCAGGCCACTGCTGCCTATGACCAGCTGTGTGTGTAAAGTGTGTGTGTGTGTGTGTGTGTGTTTTTGTTTGTGTGTGTGGGTGCATGTGTGTGTGTGTGTGTGTGTGCTTCCTCGCCCATCAGTGAGTTGATGTGTATGCCCCCGTGCTTGCACCACCGCATGCACCGCAATGATTTGTGTCCCAAGGCCAAGCCCTTTGTGCTCTAGGAGAGCAGGACCATATATTAGGGAGAAGCCAGAGAGACAACCATGTCATACTCCTGCGGTCCCTGTCTCCGTTACCCCCCCCCACCCCGCCCCACACATCCACACACCCCACCATTCTCCTCCACTCAGGACAGAATGAGCTGAACTACAGCACATGGAGTAAGCTTAAAATATTATAGGCCCCATCCATTTGAATTGCTGTCTGACCTAGACGATGGCCGACCGCCACAGTAGCGTCTGACGACCGCTTGCATCCGTGAGAAACTGAACAAAAGCTGTGCTGCAAGCGAACACTGGAGGAGGCCTGTGCGTTAAAGCTGCTGTAGGTAAGATTCAAGAGTTGTAAAGAGAGAGAGCAGAAAAGAGCACGATTTTGAAACTAAACAACCCCAAAAAATCCCCCCTCCCTCTCTGCTCACTCCCTCCCTACGTTTCTCCACTATTGAGAAGTGTTGCATTTCACGTACCTGTGCTTGACAGGCAAGATGGATTCCCCAAACTAATCAGGGAAGAGATGCCCCGATTGGTCAGAATTGAGCCAGGAGCAGTCTAAAATCGAAATTGTCTCATACAGAGGTAGGCGCAGTGAACTCGAAAACAGACATTCTCACCATGCATTTCACTCAACAAATAGCTGGCAGACCGCTATGCCATTTGTAACAAATTACACTCAAATAACTCTTGAATCTTATCTACAGCACCTTTAAGTGCATGCAGCAGGTTGCGTTAGTACACAGTCCGTCCCCCCATGGCGGGGGGTGGGGGGGCGCATGTATACAAGGAATGTCAGTCTCCTTTGAATCCCCTGCGGAGGAGAGGCGTAGGAACCACTGCTCTGACTGAGAACACCTGCGGCCACCTCACGGTGCTCCGAGACTCAGTTCACCACCATGATCCAACATACACATCCATGAATGTGCGCTTTCACACACGCGTACACATGCACACACGCACATGCATACACACACACACGCACATACACACACACAAGCATGCACAAACACACACACACACACACACACCATGCATGCACACACATACACACACACAAACACATGCATGCACACACACACACACACACACAAACTCATTCATGCACACACACACACGCACACCCCAAAATACATCCAGAGGCTGAGAGCTCAGTGATCTTGTGTGTGTGTGTGTGTGTGTGTGTGTGTGTGTAACTAGCCCTCAGCAACATCAATAACATAGTGCTCTCTTTCCTCCCAATAGGCAGAGTGCAACGAAACACCATCCACACGTTACAGACATGGACAGCTCCCAAAAACGCTCTACGCTGCCTCAGAAACTTCTGCTCCCTTTCAGACTTTCTGAAGGGGAAAAAGTCAGCGTGCAGACACTAAATTATTTATACAGTTCTGCAGCCTGTCTGTCATAGCTTCCAATGGCCTGCTGCAGGGATGGGTGACTGGTTTTACTGGTCTACCCCCCCCCCCCCCCCCCCCCCCCCCCCCCCCCCCCCCCCCACCCCCACCCACCCCCCCAAACCCCCAA
>OOFB01012197.1:6442-19133 GCA_900323305.1 Trachyrincus murrayi | reverse complement strand
CACGCGGGCACATGTACATTTACGCGGGCGCAACGAGCAAAAGGGCGATAGGCCTAATTGAAGACTAAGAAAGGTTGAAGCATAATGTAATATGTGCTGTAGGCCTATGAGCACAAACACAAAGACACTGGATAGCAGATACGCTACTGTGCTGAGTCAAACTTGCATGTTATTTGGATCCCAATTGAGTTCTTCTTTTAGGCAATCTGAATTTTATTTTGTATAAATAAATGTATTATTTTTTGTATAAAGTACAAATATAACACATGGCTGAAAACTTGTTCAGGGCAGATGAAGATGATGGTCCTTCGTTCGGTAGAAAGACATACAGCGTTTCTTCCTATATAAGAACTTATTAACGTATACCTGTATTGTGTCCCAACTCAAAACAGATCCATGTGGCGTGTATGTGCACTTTGTAGGCCTAATAGCTGTAAATAGAAAAATATAATAATAAAAAATAACAATCCACATTGGTTACTAGCTTTCAGAAAACGTTTATTCCATTCATATCAAAGATGAGTTTGTATGTTTCATGAGGACATTGTCATGCAGTCCATTTGGCCTTCTATTGTAAACAAACTCTGCAAAGATGCAGCTGTTATCTATAAAATGGATGGATAGTTACAAAAGACTGCCCAACTACTGAGCAGAGGGTTATCAGCAGGTAACAGGGAAGCATGATTGATGAGTCCTCGCCTCAGACTAGTGTTTGGCAGGCCGCCTGTAGTTCCTGTGATAAAAAACTCTTAAAGGTTTATATCAAATGTTGACCGACGGGTCAAACAGTGTAACATATTACACTCTCCTGTCTGTCATCTCATGCAGAACCCCAAACACAATCTCCACAGTGAGTGTGAAAGAACAGTGAAAGCCTGATGCAGCTTGAATTGATATCCACTCAAAAATGAGTGGATATCAATGGATGGAGTGGATGATCCTTTTTGATTATTATCTACGTTCGGTCCTTTTTTCTTATAATGGGCATGAATTTTGGTCGGAGGAGTAACCCAATACTAACGCCAGGCAGAAGGAATACAAACTCAATGCAGACAAAACCAAGAGACAGGAAATTGGACCCAGAGACAGGAAATGGTCACTGTTCTCTGGAGCCACCATTTCTTTACCATAGCTTTCCCGCTTTCCAATGAAATAATTCCAATATCAGTCAACTGTGGAGGTAGGACTAGACCCAAATGATGATGACGAAATACCCTCTCCTACCTACTGATGTGGTTTTACAGACACAGACAACACCTAAACATAGTTTTGAACGTACAGACTAACACAAGTTACATACGTGTGTACGTATGTGCACACTGGAGCACATTGTTGAGTTTGCTGCCACCTACAGGGCAATACAATCCAAGTGCTTATGTAACTGTTTTAAATAGTAACACAATTCTGTGGTTTGTTTGAAACCAATTTTATACAGTGAGACAAGTGAAGAAATGTATTCTATGACAAAATTTAGTTGTTCTAAATCTGGCTTCTCATTTTTAAGCTTTAGATGATGTAACCCTATGGCAGTACATTCACAAAGGTGAATTATTACCAGTAGTCTAGTGTAATGTCTAGAGGTATTATTAGTGTTATTACTAGTATGCTGGCTATATCACTATCACTGTGCGTTTTTGGGATGAACATAATTGCAAAATTGCATAAAATATGTTACTATTATGTATCTACATATTTATAATTATCATAAGCCAAATTTAACAAAAATGGTGAATAAACCCCACTGCCTCGCAATCGACATGGCGTGCAAAATTCAAATTGAATCTGATGAGACAATTTATATAACCTAATTATGAAAAAGTCAAGTCATCAAATTGTTTTGCATATTTTATTTTTCTTATGATTTTTTTTCAACTCACACATGTCATATTTTACATCTTTGCAATAAAACATGAATACAATAGTTTTTTTTAAGGGTTTCATAGATCCAAAAATATTTAACGTTTTTTTTTTGGATACGTAAATTGAACCTGTTGATAGAGTATGTGCATGTGTGTATTTGATCAAGATGGCTTCCACACATACATACATCGTCTCACGCGTGTCATCGACGCTTCCCTCCTCCCCACCTATCAGCTACAAGAATCATAATATTGCTTACAACGGTGAGGTTGTACAACTTAATTAATCACACATGAGATCGACGGTTTTTTAAATACAAACATCAATGCACAAATAATCCCGCGAGGGAAGAAAAAATGGACCTAAACGAAATGCCAGCCAACCGGAAAGAACGAAGCGAATAAATAAATGGTAGGTGAATGGTGCAAAATGTGCAAATACAAAACAAACTTTAAACATTGATTCTCTTTTTTCTTTTTGTCGTTTTAAATAATCAACAGATGTGTGTGAGTGTGAAGGTGTCCTTTTGCGTCTCCAGTCTAACTCAGTCCGTCAACTCCCCCGCCGAGTCTGAATGTAGACTTTCTGTACATATTTGACAAAACAATCACCAAATATACAAAGGAAAAAAAAAAACCTATGGTTATCCTCCTCGATGGCACTGGCAAAGATCATTTCCATCGTCACCGCCAAAACAATCATCGTCCTTCTCAGACCCATTGACCATCAACCTCGTCAACGTTATTATAATTATTACACAATAATTTACATACAGCAAGTCATTAATAAATTAAAGGTGATAAGCGCAGTCTGTGCAGTGAAAAGAAGTGTGACTCAAAAGAACGTTTATTTACAGTAAAATCCTATTTACCCTGTGAGGAGTAAAAGAAAAAACATAGAATTTAAAAAATAATTAAATGAAATTAAATAAAAACATAAGCCTCGGGAAAGGTTTCGATTGGACGGATTTCATATTCAGCCAATAGCACCTGTTTTGATCTGTGGGTGTGGCTAGCTTAGTACAAATACTTTCAAACCAGCTCCAATACAATTATTCCATTTCCTTGTCCATCCAAGTACTCCCTACCCCTCTTAAGAAAAAGAAAAAGAAACAAACAAAAATAAAATAATATAAAACATAACTTGTTGGTTTGTCTGTGAAGCAGTTAGCATACCAGCTACAGCAAATGGACCAGTCCTTGGTATGATCTGGAAGCCCAGACGAGTTCTACTGGACTAGTTCCGCTCTCCGTCACTAGCCCGTTTTCATTAGCAAGTTTCGGAGTGTACCTTAAGTTATCATGTGTATGTGGTTGCACGCGCATGTGTCTGTGTGTGTGTGTGTGTGTGTGTGCGTGCGCGTGTTTGCGTATGCGTGTGTTTGTGTTACTCAGATGCGCGCGCAGGAGAAAGCAATCTCTGCCCGCTTTGCGAAGCCGCTTTCTCAAATTATAGTGAACTTTACAAGGGAAAAAAAGAGTTCAAGATCTTCTCTTCCCGTTCGCCTCGTCTTCCTCCTCTTTGTTCCCGCAGTTTTTTCCTCCATCGCCCAGATACACAGCAAAACAATACCTTCTCCTCTTCATGGTCTTGCTTGTTTTCTCTCGCTGCTCCTCCTCCTCCTCCTCCTCCTCACTCTATCCATGTCAGTACCTGTTCTGGTGTTCGTAGTGCCAGCGGTTGAAGTCGATGTTGAACGCCACGATGCTGCCGGACGCCATGCCCGTAATCAGAGTCCTGCGGGGGGGGGGGAAACGACACAGCAAAGCAAACTAAATCAGAACACACCGAATGACATCAGAACACACCAAATCAAATCAAATCAGAACACATCAAATCAGAACACATCAAACTAAATCAGAACACATCAAATGAAATCAGAGCTAATCAAACGACATCAGAACACTCCAAACAACATCAAAGCAGTTTCACAATGTTTGGAACACTAGTAGTTACTTTTTGTCAGGAAGTGAGACATGTTTTTGAGCATAATATGCATTCATGCAAATGCAACAAAGTGACAGAACTGAGGCTAAAAGCAGATTTGTTAGTGCTATTAAAATCTTAAAATGATTTCACGGTTCTCACGTGTGAGATCCTCACACACATTCCCGTAAAATGTAGACATCATTCTCACACGCACAACGACGCCTGTGGTGGTGGTGTTCATTTTCACGTGACAGAAGCAAACTTTCTAGAGGTTAGAAACCTCAGTCCGTACACAATAGCTGTGCTACAACCAGAGGTCTTGTGTGTAAAAAAAAATCACTAAATAACATATTTACATATATAATATACTGAATATATAATACATTCAATGGATCAGCTTACTTGATTGAACAATTTGATTTGTACTGGAAATAAAAATGTCTCCCTATGTGGCGATGGATGTTTTGGCTTTATTTTTCAGTCAATATTAGATATTAGATGCACAGATGTTTTTGCACAACAGTAAAACATTGCGGTGCCTGAAAGGTTATCCCAGTAATATACCGGGAGCTATGTGTGAAAGAGGCTTAAATGTAGACTGTTAATGTAGACGTCTTACCGCTGGTCGTGGGAGAGGTCCATGGCTCGGATCCCGGCGTCGCAGCCCGGGTAGATGTAGAGCTGCTTGAAGTCACACGCCTGCCACACCTGGACCACACCGTTATCGCCTCCGGTTACCAGGTTCTGCCCATCGCTACTCAGCAGGATGGCCTGCACACACACACACAGAGAGAGAGAGAGAGAGAGAGAGAGAGAGAGAGAGAGAGAGAGAGAGAGAGAGAGAGAGATACACAGATATGCAGAGGGAGAAAGACACAGAGATGCAGAGAGAGAGACAAAGAGAAGAGAAAAAGATATAGGGGTTATTATGCGACAGATAAAAAAGCAAAGGAGAACGAGAATAAATATATAATATATATAAGGGAAAAATATGGCTTTGTTTGTTTGAGAATATTTGGTTATGTATAATGTATGTGTACTTGTGTCCACATTCATGTACACATGTTTTTTGTGTACATGTCACAGATATTCACAGACACAAGGCGATCCACATCAAAATGTTGGCTGTGCAACTGCAGTCCATCATCAGATCACTATGGTATCATATCATCACATCACTATGGTATCATAGCATCACATCACTATGTTATCATATCATCACATCACTATGGTATCATATCATCACATCAACTATCCCGCTGCAGTTTCATAGCTACTGCAGCGGTAGCACGTTAGCCTACCCTGGAGGAATCGTTGACCTCCATCTGGGCCAGCAGCTTGCCGTTGATGCTGAAGTTGCAGAAGCGGCCCCTCTCGTAGCAGATGATACAGTGGCCCTCACTGGACACGGAGATGAGGCGGGGCCGCTGACACAGGTCGGGCCCCTCCAGGGCCCTCAGCAGGTCCCCTGTGATGGTGTGCACCAGGCAAGGACCCTCTGAGAGAACATGGGAGAGTTGAGCACCGTTAGCATTCGCGTAGCGTCGTCGTGACGCTATGCTACAACACTATGTACTCTTAACACCGTCTTTAGTACTTGATTTGTACGTGTTGTCCCGGAGGGATGCGTCTGTTGACATATACTACTACTAATGTATCCATTGGTATTGGTGGATAAGGGACCAATACCAGCTCAAACTAGAATATGAGCCAAAAAATAACTACTACTAGTTACACAGGCTACATTAGATGTATCTGAAGACAAACACAGATTACATGCTGATCACTACATGTCTAAGAAGAATTAGTCTGTCACACTGAACTCCTACAAAAAATGATCTCTGTGTTGTGTCCCAGCCATTTAGACAGCTTAACTTTAGTCTAAATATTATACTCTACTTATACTATACAGTATAAGTCTATCATGTGGATCTCTTATAATGCAGCCATCATGAAAGGGTTTATAATGCCCTCTCTCCCCCCTGTACGAACAGCAGTCTCTCACCCTTAGCTCCACTGATGACCAGGCCCAGCTCCGCACAGACCGACACACACACCACCTCGTGGTCGTGCCCCGTCAGCACCGCTCTGGGAGCAGGGTAGTCGCCTGGGAAACACCACGCAGTTACACACATCATCATCATCATCATCATCATCATCACACACACACACACTGGCACACAAGTGGTGGTTAGCACAGGCAGGCAGGTACATAAGTTCAACCTAAAACAGTAAAACATTGCAAGGAACTGCAACCCCCCCCCCCCACATGTACATTCTCACATAACTCCAATCATGAAATACTTTAGTTTAGTTTTTTTACCTTTAGTTCATTAGTTTGTTTAACAGGGACTGTGCACAACAGTTGGGCCAGAGTTAGCTAGGTAGCTCATTTGTATCTGTGGTCCCAAGTTTGACCCAAGGGCTGGGGGATAAGCATGATTATCATAGCTCTCTCTCTCTCTGCTGCTGCTTAATACGGAGGTCTCTCTCCACTCCCTGAGGGACTCACTGTTATTGGGGTTGTCTCCAATGATGTGGTGGCGCCCGCTCCAGTACCACAGCAGCAGCGTGGCGTCTCTGGAGCCCGAGACGATGTAGCAGTCCCCCCCGATGTAGGACTCCGACCGGGCCAGACACGTCACCACGTCCCAGTGGCCGAACACGATCTGGGTCAGCTTGCCTGCACACACACACACACACACACACACACACACACACACACACACACACACACACACACACACACACACACACACCAAGGATGTTGGTAGCCTAACCTAGCATAAAATAGAATAGCATGGCATAGCAGAGAATAACTGTGTGTAGTATAGTAAGATAGAAGCTATATAGTTGGAAGTGTATATAATAGGAATATGTAGATATTCATATTTATATATGAGAATTAAAAGGAAAAAGAGTTAGGAGAAATGTTAGGATTCATGCTTAACGTGGAACCTCTTCTTTGTCTGAATTCTCTCCTAAATAGAAATCTCTGGTGTTTTAGTTTCCCATGGGGTCAGATGGTGTGTGACATTGGGGTTGCGTGTTCAAATTCTGTCAGATTTCCAAGGACCGCTAAGATTATTATGATTGGAGCCTCGGAGCGAGCCCGAGGTGAGAGAGCTATTGCAGGCAAGTGGCTCCTTTTCCCCCGCCTTTTGTCTCATTTAGACCGGCGCTCACCCAAAGGTGGCTATAAATAGGCTAATAGAGCACCCGTGGGTGGCAGACGCTGAGTCAGCGCACGGCTTTTCACTCTAGACAAATCCCTCACAATGAGAAAGACAAAGGATAGATCTTTCCACGCCCTCCTACTATACACTCCCTCGTGTTTGCTTGTGTACTATGGGAGTGCTTAGCACTTCCTGTGTATAAGAATGCAAAAGGTAAACACATCCTTTCATCTGTTTCACTCGACCTTCATTGAATCGGGTCGGTCCTGATTAAACTCTTACGGCCGACAGCCCTAGCGTAGACGCGCGGCGGCTTGCTTTCCGTTAGCTTTACCGCGGCGGACCCTCGACACCCACCCGTTTCCGTCGAGTACACGCGGAAGCTCTTGTCCCAGAAGCCACACACCAGGATGTAGCGGTTGTCAGCGGTAACCACGAAACAGTGGGTGTTGATCTGGATGCTCTGGTCCACCAGGTCCGTGATCTGACGTTTGTTCACACCAGAGTTGTTGGCTAGGATGGAAACACACAGAGAGAGAGAGAGAGCGAGAGAGAGAGAGAGAGAGAGAGGGGTTAGCTCAGCAGCCTCATAAAAAGAGTCAAATGGTGTGAAGTGAACGCTCCAGCTAATATCCGCTAATCACACATCTCATGTCTCATAAGGCAGCTCAGTGTGTGAGGGCAGCTCTCAGGGCAGCTCTTTCTGTGCAGAACGCGTCACTCCTTTCAACCCCCGGTCGTCTTGATGGGTTTTTAATGTACGACACCCGCGGTGCCGCTACTGGCTGCTCGTCTTTAACGCCGATAGAGGAATCGAACAGGGCTGCCGCGATTCGCAGACGTAACCGTAATAGAATTCAATTTTGTTGAATCGACGCATGTTTGTTTGTTTTTTATGATTTTAGCATTTTTTTTTTCTAAAACGCAATTCGTCCAAAGTTAAATTGGTTATAATAAATGTGTTTACTAAATGACTTCAATAGCACCGCGTAATTGCTGCGTTCACGTCAGTCGCTTCATTCAGTCTCGTCATTGGTCGGCTCCTGTCAACAAAAAACATGGCGGCTGCAGCAGAGTCTGCTGCCAAAGAGGTGGCGAAAGGTTTCCCCAGACCGAAAGCATCAAAAGTATGGGAATACTTTAAATTAACCGATAATAACAAAGCGGTCGTTTGCTCACTGTGCAAATGGTCTATGGCGTTTCATAGCAGCCCTACCGCCATGTGAGAACACATGAAAAGGATACCGGCGCTCTTCTGGAAGGTGGACCGCCAGAAAAGGCAAAAACACCGTAAGTGTATTCTTCATGTTTGTTAAATTACCAACGCGTTATTATTAGTAGGGAGAGCTTTTGCCATTGTGACATACGCTAGGGTTGCCAATCCTCCAGATTTTTCAAGGCATCCAATAAATTGATAGAATAATCGATAGAAAAATAATTGTTAGTGGCAGCCCTAGAATTGAACATTATCCTCCGTCAGCATTTAAAGTTGATTACGGAAATGTCAAATGTACAAATAAAAAAGTTCAGAAAGAACAGACATTTTTGCCATTATCCGCGCTTAGACATCACTTCTTTCCTTTTGCCTGGCAAAACTAAATAAAATATAATATAAATCAGCTCACAGGCAGTCGGGGAAGGCCTCATTTTTTAGGTTAAATAACAACCTGTTCATCTAAAGTGACGGATGCATGTAAAATCCTACACGTAGTCCCTTTAAAAAAATGTATTGACGACTTTACAATGCACAATAGAAACACAGATATCAGGGGCCTTTGGTTGAGAGGGGCCCAGAGTTAATATCTAGTCTTAAGGTCCCTACCATCACAGCTGATACTATTGGTCGATCATATGGTTGTACTGACCTATGAGAGGGTCCATCTCGATGGGCAGGTGATGAGCCTGCTCTAGGGAGTAGCCCGGGGCCCCGCGCAGGCCTGCCATGACAGACACACAGCGGTAGGTTAAAGATACAGCCACAAAGTGACATCCAAGGACACTAGATGCTGTACACACACACACACACACACCCTCTTTCGCTCTCACACACACACACACACTTTCTCTCTCTCACACACACTCTGTTTCTCTCACTCACACACACACACACACACACACACACACACACACACCGACGGTGTTGTGCCAGCGGTTGACGGCGAACAGGCGGCTGCAGGTGACGGTGACGGCGGCGGGGACGCTGAGGTGGGGGAGGGTGTTGGCCGCCACGTGCGTCACGGGAGAGTTGGACGGGAACTTGAGCACCATGATGACGTCCTGCTGCATCTGGTCCTTAAACATCAACGGACTCTGGGGAAGGAAACACTGGTGAGAGAGAGAGAGGGAGAAACAGAGAGAGAGAGAGAGAGAGAGAGAGAGGGGGGGGAGAGAGAGAGGGGGAGAAACACAGAGAAAGAGAGAGAGGAGGGGAAGGGAGGGGAAGGGAGAAGGTCTATTAGTGGGAGAACAGGGTGAAGTCAGGTACACACAGAGAGGGTTTATCTTGGGGAGGGGGGGAGAGTCTGGTGAGGATTCAAGGGAACCTCCAGGATCAGAGAGGCTGTTAAACCATCCTCTGCTCTACATTGATTCTACTCAACCATTTTCTACATTTTTTTAATGCTTGAAAAGTCCCAAACTCAAATTTTCTTAATTTACTTAATGACTTGATTTTAATGTCCCAAGCTGAGCCCAGTGTCAACTTAAAAAGAAACCCTTTAAATCTAAAAGTCGCCCCTGTAACCCACTTACTGTGGGTATCCAACTGTCCATCTATCGTCATCTATTAACTGTTGACTGTGCGTATACTGGACATACAAAACTATAACTCCCTTATTATTACTAACTTATTTTATTGAATGGTTGTATTGATCAAAGTTAACATGATAGAGTAGAGAGAGACTCACAAGGTGCATGGCGGACGAGCGAGGGGGGTGTGGCTCAATCAGCAGCTGGGAGGGAATCTGTCCACATGCCTGAATCTGGGCCTCCATCACCTAGTAGAGAGAGAGAGAGAGAGAGAGAGAGAGAGAGAGAGAGAGAGAAAAAGAGTGATCCAGAGCGAAAGAAGGTGGTAGAGTAAAGTACGTCTTCAGGCATAATCAACGGCATACAGATGTCATTCAAGAACAAGATGTATATGGTTGCTAGGCTACGCACCTCGCGTTGCACCATGTCGAGGTTGTCCAGGGTGATGGCGCCCTCGTAGGACAGGAAGTTGAAGACGTTAAGGCTGCGGACGGCCTCTGGGCCTCTCTGCTTGTAGCCGAAGATCAGGTCGATCCACTGGTGTAGCTGGCAGGACACAAACTCACTCTCCAGGGCCTGGAGGAGGACCCACACCATGCAGAGATTAGCCACCAATCACGGCACGACACAGCATGTCGCTCTTTTAAACAAGGTCATCATAACCATCTGTTGATTTCATATCGTAGTGGTGTGAATCTAGATTTAATAGTACAATTCATATAGTAGTGGTATGAATCTAGATTTAATAGTACAATTCATATAGTAGTGGTATATGAATCTAGATTGAATATAATTCATATAGTCGTGGTGTGAATCTAGATTTCATTCAATTCATATAGTTGTGTTATGAATTTAGACCTAATTAAATTCATATAGTAGTGTTATGAATCTAGACTTAACTCAATTCATATAGTAGTGTTATGAATCTAGACTTAACTCAATTCATATAGTAGTGTTATGAATCTAGACTTAACTCAATTCATATAGTAGTGTTATGATTCTAGACTTAACTCAATTCATATAGTAGTGTTATGAATCTAGAGTTAACTCAATTCATATAGTAGTGTTATGAATCTAGAGTTAACTCAATTCATATAGTAGTGGTATACGAATCTAGATTTAACGTAAAGCATTAGGTCAGGATGATTATTTTCAGTGCAGGTTGAATACACAAATAAACGATCACATCAGTACTAGCAGAATGAAGAGGACACAATATAAACACACCAATCATTACATTTGCACGACCCTTCAATTGTATATTCATCGGATCGCCTTACATCAACCTATCACCGTGTATCGGTGCCTTTTTCACATGTCCTCCTACACAGATCTCTAGCTGCTACAGCGATTCGGGTTAGGGTTAGGGTTAGGGTTAGGGATGATTCGTCCTCACCATGCGGTTTATGCGGACAAAGTCCTCGGGCTTCTTGGCCCAGACAGGAAGTTCCACGTCGCACACCAGTACGCTGTCGTCGCGGACGCCCAACTCGTACTCGTTGCTGTTGACAAACATCTCTGGCAGGTAGTAGAACTCTGGGATCAGCTCCTGGTAACCGTGACAACAACAACAAGCAAACATTTAATATCTGTTCTCATAACATGTCACAGAGCTAAACTAATACCGCTTTCCCACCAAAATGTGTGTGTGTGTATACGCTGGATTTTGAACGGGGGAAAACCCGCTAAAAGTAGGCGATTGACTCCTTTCCTATTGCCAGTAGACGAGCCTTTCTGGTTTGTTTCTGGTGTGTCATGTTCGACGCCACGAACGTGCCGGGAAAACAGGGTTAGTAAATAGTGCGAAGCAGCATGGAGGCCAGTGAAAATGTTACGGTGGTGACTTCCTTTTTACATCTGTTACTTTTACTATTAGTCTCTTTCAAACTCTGTGCCGACTCATTTGGAACGGTGTTCGAGCGCTTCGGTGTCTTGTGAATGCCACTTAGGTGTCTTGTGAAAGCCACTTAGGTGTCTTGTGAATGCCACTTAGGTGTCTTGTGAAAGCCACTTAAGTGTCTTGTGAAAGCCACATAGGTGTCTTGTGAAAGCCACTTAGGTGTCTTGTGAAAGCCACTTAGGTGTCTTGTGAAAGCCACTTAAGTGTCTTGTGAAAGCCACTTAGGTGTCTTGTGAAAGCCACTTAGGTGGCATGTGGCAGGAGTAACTGCTACAGGGTGTTAGTGGGTATTTTGTCCAGTGGGAAAGGGGCTTTACTAACCGTTGACTGTGTAGTAAGTAAAGTTTTCTGTGATTAGACAACAGTTCACATAAGGAGTAGGTGATGTTATGTTCTACAACCTACCTACACGATATCATTTCTTTGTGCATTTAATGTTATTATGTATTCACTTTTGCTTCATCATTCTATCACTGAAGCGTGTCTTCTTTGGGACTCCGTAGCCCTACCTTCACGTCGGCCGTGTCTCTTTGGCAGTTTCTCCACGAGCGGCCGATGCCAGAGAAGGATCTGTCCGGATGGTCAAACTTATTCTCGTTGGCGTTGAGGAAGAAAGTGGAAAAGGGTTCCTGCGGGATGAGCACACACATGGATGAGAACCCGTTCTCATACGCTTTGCCTATAGAGGAACAGCACCCTCTCTGGGGAAAAACACATTATTGCAATGTCTGAATGAATATTCATGCTGAATGAATACTCATGCTGAATGAATACTCACGCTGAATGAATACTCATGCTGAATACTCATGCTGAATTAATACTCATGCTGAATGCATATGCATGCTGGATGAATACTCATGCTAAATGAATACTCATGCTAAATGAATACTCATGCTGAATGCATACTCATGCTGATGCATACTCATGCTGGATGAATACTCATGCTAAATGAATACTCATGCTAAATGAATACTCATGCTGAATGCATACTCATGCTGATGCATACTCATACACTGTTGTAGTTCTAGGTGGTTGGGGGGGGGGGGGGGAGTTACTCACTATCCTGAGCATCCAGCCC
>OOFB01012177.1:5954-24280 GCA_900323305.1 Trachyrincus murrayi | reverse complement strand
CCGCTGCTCTCTTCTTACGAGCGTCATCGACATATGTACTTATATACTTCCCACTTGTAAAGAGAGAGAGTTTGTGAGCAACTGCAGTGTAACCAATTTCCCTCCGGGGATCAATAAAGTATTTCTGATTCTGATTCTGACAACATAATCCCTGAATCCAAACTTGATTATTTCTGGACTAGCCCCCCTCCGTGTTAACTGACTCACTCCTTATTGGAAGGAGATGTTCGAGGTTGTGGGCTCGAAAACCGATTCATGGTGAATGCCGTGTGTATTGTGCCAACCCAAGAACCACGAACTGTGGTGGGGATACAACTTTGTTGGGATGTTGCCACATGTTGCCAGTGCTGCAGTGTGTAGCACACAAACTAACATTCAGGCTTTATGGGGAGTCCTTTAGGCCAATGTATACTGTTGCACTTTGACTGCGGCAATTCTAGTTTAATGAAACATTTTTATATGAAAATGTATATTCTGCTCATAATCTCGTCAGTATTAAGTAACCCTTCATCTTAAACCTGTAAGGTTTGGTCCCTCTGGACCGTGTTAGTTTTACTGTAGAACTGGTAAACTGGGGGTTAAGTTGAGTATACATTTATGCTTGCAGTCCATTTAATGTCTATTTGCATTGCAATACATTTTATGGTATAACTGACCTTGTTGAGTTTGTAATTCATGCTGCTTTTACCATAATCATTTTGTGTGATTTGTTTAGGCCTATGTAGAGGCGAGGTCACCCAGCTACAATGTAGGCGACAGCAAATAGAGCTTGTTTTTTCTATCTACTTTGTTTTTGTTGTTCACGCTGAATACATTCAGAATGGCAGTAATAGAAGTTGAAATAAAGTTCCTATTCCCTTATATTATTATTATAATATTTATATTATATTAATATGACGTGAGGTTCCGTTAGCTTTGCACAAAAACAGCCGATTTAAAAATTACTTTTTACTTTTTACTGTGAGTACTTTTCAGAGCCTGTACTTTTTTACTTTTACTTGAGTACAAGGTTGAATCAGTACTTCTACTTTTATCAAAGTATTTTTTTTACACAAGTATCTGTACTTCTACTTAAGTACAGAATGTGTGTACTTTTGCCACCTCTGCATGTAGGCCTATCGATCATATCAGCAGTGCTGGGAAAAGAGATAAGAATCATGACGAGAAACCACTCAACGGCGCCCTCTAGTGTGGGCTTGATGGAAGTTCATCAGCGCCTGGCTAGAATGATTCTGCTCCGCCTGTTATGGTTTTGATCAATGCAATGATAATGGTGAACAAGGAGAAGTAGGCCTACTAATCATTTTACTTGAGCGGAATCTTAATGGGGGACTTTCTGATGCCATTTTTACTTCTAGGATGCAGTAATGTGTAGGGTACTTAATCCACCATTGATATCAGGTAGGCCTAAACTAAACCCAAACATTTTATTGTTTGTTGTTGAATGTGGGGTGAAGCGTACACATTATTTTACTGTTTGCCAATAATGACAATTGGTAAAGTACGTTTAAGCTAATGTGTTTATGTGGCGACACATTTTGGCACAAACCTACCCTACCTGTCTCATCGCCATCATTTAGCGATGGGCTTTGAGTCGCCAATAGACACTTTCCAGAGGCATAGACTGAGCTAGTGGGAAATAACCATGGTACATAAAAGTAACAGACCCACAATTAGTGTTGTGAGCGACACCTGTCTGTGTGTTTGTTCCTGTTGTGTGGTGGCAAATGAATAAAGTGTATCTATCTAGCTATAAGGGCTGCCCTCAAAAAAGGTCAGACAATTTGGCACATTTTATCGCGTCTCCAATGCCTTTGTTTTTTTTTAATCTAGACTTTTCTGCTCGTCCTTTTCTCATTTTATTAAACTGCAGTCCCACAATAAAAAATCTGTTCAGACTAAGTATTCAGACCTTAGATATTTACTAAGATAATGTTATGATCTATTTAAACCCAAGGCATTAAATGAGATAGTAATAAGCTAAATATTTACAAAATCATCATTTATAGGGTACTTTCTATTGGGAAGTGGCTGTACCAAATCCTAACCCCTAAATTTCAATTTCTGTAAACAACACTTTAAAAAAAATTCATATTCTTTTCAATGGTGTTCTTTAAAAGATCTTTTTGATTTATTTTAAACAGAAGTTGAAAGATTTAGATTTATTGTGGGTTTAATTTTTAAATTAAAAAACCTTACTCAAAAAATGTTTTCATGTCACTACCGAAACACAAAGCGTTTTATATATATATATATATATATAAATATATATCTTAGCGTCGTTTTGTTCTTGTCACCTGTTGGCAGTCACTTGACTCTGATACAAACTAGTAATTACGTCAACGCATATGAAGCCCAGCCTGTACAACCACGTCGTGTAGTTGGGGGAGAATCATGGATGTATACGAATAACCACGCGGTGAATTCAGCTTTATTGTGTCTGGCTCAAATCAAGCGGATCTCTCTCGCAAAACACATTAACGTCTTTACAGCGCCCCCTTTTGGCAACTCAGACAAATGACAAACAGGCTACAGTTCACAGCTGTAGCCCTACTATATATAAATGCTTTATATACAAATTATTCTCACAGTATAAATCATCGGCAACATTTGCTCAGGTACTGTAAGTATATTTGTTGATGTGTAATACTTACTTACTTCAAAATAACGTTAATTATGTCAAGTTGTTTAAAAGTAAAAACGTTGTTAATGCTAAAAAGTTGAACACAATTCAGTAAATATAATGACCTTTATCTCATATGAATACAACTCATAGAAAGATTTCGTATCAAGTATTTCAGCCACCGCCCAATATAACATGTAGCACTTCCTAATAACAAAATATATTGGCTTTCATTTCCGACACTCACAAATTCTGTATATCCTCGTCAGAAGACATTACTGGCAACACAGCTGCAATCACTGCAACACAGAACCAATCTCGCATACACAGACCTCCATCTCTGCAAATGTGACGGAGACACTGAGATTTTTTAATAAAAAAAACGGTCAAATTAAAATATCATATTATTATTATCATATTATTACCAATTATAATATCGTACTAACACTTAAAGTTGTGACTAACCACGCATACTGTACTCCCATAGAAATCTTCATGCGTACTCGCTCAGTGTTCAGTTAAAGTGTTAACTGAGTTAAGTACGCATGAGGCTAACACTTGGCTACTGTTTATTCTATAGGACAGATTTGATTTTGTCGAATGTGTTGGAGAAGTCACCGGAAACATTTTGGGACACCAGAGTGGGACAGGACACGCATTTGCCCACAGTTGGGAATCAGTTCAGACAGCTACAACGTGGGAATGAATCTTCACACAGGCAGGAATAGTCTAGAAAACGTCTTTGAAGCTCTGACTGATGCTTTCCTCTGATTGGTTCACAAAGGATGTGGGGTTAAAAAGCATGGGATGTTTTCAACTGTTTTAAGGGAAGAAAGACATTAGATGTTTTGTGTAGAAACACACAAACGGATACAGAGGTGCGTGTTTGTGCGTGTGTGTGTGTGTATGGGGGGTACACAGAACCCTAGGCCAGCAAGGGTAGAAATGGATCCAGACAGGAAACACCATATTTGGGTGTGTATTGCATACTGCTGTCCCTCCTTCTTGCTCGAATCAGACAGAAGTATGATTGGTTAGGGGGTGGGGATGGGGATGGGGGGCGGGGTCAGTCAGTTACTCTGGTTGCTGACTGGAGGAAACTCATTCTCGTCGTCTAGACAGACGGGTCCTTCGGCAAACTCATGCTCTGGGATCACATCCCCCTTCTTCACCCCACCGTCCTCAGAGTAACCTGGGAAGAAGAGCAGGAAAAAATAATTTGTTCAAGAAATAACTATGAAGACATATTCAGACCCTAGTGTTTATAAGAATTACCTTTTTTGCGACTAACCAGAAATCAGAAATCAGAAATCAGAATCAGAAATCAGAAACCAAGTATCTGTTAGTTGCCAAGTATCCGTTAAAATACAAGGAATTTGCCTTGGTTCGTTGGCGCATAACAATAAACATAAGACAGGCAGGTAAAAACACGTAACGACAAATTTACAGTAGAAGATATGAGAAAAAGTGTTTTAAGAAGTGTGATGTGTCAATAAGTATTTTGTATTTTGTAAAACAGTATTTTACAAAGCTGATCTAGTTAGCTTTTAGTTAGGTTAACTAATCTAATCTAGTGAGCCAGAACCAGGCCCGAACACATCCACTGGATTATACCTCGCCTCGTCTCACAAATCAGACTTTAGATTAATATTAAAGTCTGATAGCAGGCGAGCTCAAATCTGGGCGAACGGGGCATTTCACTTTCTTTCGCTTTATATTCGTTTCGACCAATCATGTTTCTGGAGGCGGGGATCTGTAAGCGCGTAATTGGCTAACAGCGAACACTTGGCCAGCACTAGTAAACTTTTCTCGGTGGGAAGACAAGCTAAAACACCCTGTGTGGATGCCAACGTTCTTAGAAAAAGTGTCTATAAAGGTTTCAAATCAACACCGTGTAGACGGGCCACTGTAGAAATACGTGTATTCAAATATCCTTCTGAAAACATCCATTCGTGCAAATGAGTTTCTCTTCGGTAGAATATCTCCGTAACGAAGCAGGAAACAAGGCGTAACTCCGCCCCTTTCAGTTATTGATTTCCGGCCCAGGCTCTGTGCCGTCTCCCCCCAGAAGTTCAGCTGTAACATAGTAGGACTGCTGGAGCCCACATAACGGGTTAACAGACGACACCACCCTACCCATGAGAGTGGACGAGGAGGGTGGCGTGGAAGGAAGTGCCACAGTGGCTGCGTATGATTGGCTGGACGGTTGGGGTGGGACTTCCTCCGGCTCTGATTCTTCCTGCTGTTCCGCGGGATCCTCGCCACTCTCAAACAACCTGGAATTTAAAACAGGGAATGTCGGAATCATCCTCTGGGGAAAGAAACATCACACACACTTCATTTATTCCTCCATTCATTCATTCATTCACACAAAAAAAAAAGAAGATTTTTATGTGTGTTCTCAACTGTTATGTTTGTTTAAATTGACATCTTAGTTCCAGAGCAAACACTGCAGGAGGTATAGGTTGTAATGACACTCGCAACATTGGCACATCTTCACGCTTGAAACACACATTATCTAGAGCGCAGTAATTATCATGTGAATATCACAGGCTGAAGGTGAAACTCACAACAACGTTGTGTGTAAGACATTTATATAATGTAAGCATCAATTGCTCCACGTGAGGCTCGAACTCACAACCTCAGCATCTCTCTGCAGGTTACTGTCTTATAAGTACCGGAGCATGTGCTGTTGAGTCAGTACATTCCTTAAGTTTACTACTTTTGGTACAGAACCTTGCCATTGCTGTAGCTACTGCACCCTAAAACAGCATAGAATGGTGTCTTGGTTCCAGTATTAACTACCATCAGCATCCTGATCTAAAAAGCACACTTCCTCTAGGAAATGCGTACTGGAGGAGTTTCCATTTTTGTCTCCCACGCACAGAAACACACACACACACACACACACACACACACACACACACACACACACACACACACACACACACACACACACACACACACACACACACACACACAGAAACACATACACACAGAAGAACTCACTTGTGCTTTTGGACCAAGAAACACTCCCCTCCATCTTGTGGGTCCACATTGTAGATATAAAGATGGCCGTCGGAGGAGGCCACGAGCAACCGTGGAAGCTTCTGGATCCTGAGGATGAAGACAGAGTGATGGAAACAGACAATATGTTCTGCGCTTGATCCCGGACGGGATGAAGCAACATGTGCTTCAGATGTCTGTTCACCAATGAGACAGTAATCACCATAATCCTCTCATAAGACATAAACATGTCAAACATACATAGTTTGAATTCAGCAACGACTTTCAATCAAACCAGATTGTCTTGCAAAACTGCAACTTCATTTAATTTGTAGATTAACCCACAAAACATTCCGCATCATCTTAGCATATTTGCAGGCCAGGGCGGACTGGCCACCGGGAGCACCAGGAGAATTCCCAGTGGCCTGGCAAGCTGATTCAGTGTCAGGCCAGTGTTAAAAATGCTAAATGAAATGGGTAAATTTGCAGGCTTATTTGAATGGTAAGCCTGGTAGAATATGGTAAACAGACTTTCCAACGCACAACTTCATGACCCACAAAAACAACAACAACAACAACAATAATACGATAAATGTTGAACAATGATGGCAATAAACAATATCAAGAAACAACACTAAATAATAACACTAATAATAAAGAAACAGGTTTCCCTACGTGGCCAGGGCGCAGACGTTCTTCAGGCCGAACATGTTGAGGCGAACGGTGGCGAAGGCCCGGTCCTGGTGCATCATGTCGGACACCTGGGCCGGCAGGTAGGTACTGGCCGCCGTGAACATCTTGCCCACGTAGGCCGACCACGAGGGGGACTCCTCCTCTTGGCTGGAGGAGCAGGGGGTGGGTTAGGGCGGTGACTCTAGTATGCTAACCATGTAGACCAGTGGTTCTCAACTGGTCCGGCCTCAGGACCCACATGTGTCATTAAGTCCTGACCCAAAAATTAAAAATGTATTCACCAATACTGCAGTAATCAACCACGCCTTCGTGTGCTGTTAAAAACATTGAGCGAACAAAAAGCTGCAACAATTGGGGCTGAACTCAATGAAATAGTAAGCCATTGAAACATGAATTAACATTGAAACATTAGTTAATTCATGGGCTTCTTTCTAAAGATTGAGGACCCACCTATGGGTCACGACCCACCAGTTGAGGACCACTGATGTAGACAATGTAATGTCATTTGTGTGTGAGTGCGAGTGTGTGTTTTACTTTGGAGTGTGCTGTTCCAGTTTGAAGATGTGTACGGTCTCTGTGTTGCTGGAGGCACACAGGAACTGTCCGTCTGCACTGAAGGACAACGAGCTGATGCTCACATACCTGACACACACACACACACACACACACACACACACACACACACACACACACACACACACACACACACACACACACACACACACACACACACACACAATCTGTATAAATACTAATTGTACTAAGTGTACTTCCCATAGAATATACACATAATATACACTGTTTCATGTAGAGCACTGAGCTGGGATACAAGCTACACAGTCACCAACCTCTTCATGCCCCTGCGGAACTCAAACAGCTTCTGTCCTTCAGGAACAGTGAAGACCCTGATAACAGTCCCCTGAGAGGGAAGAGCAGAGATGGAAGAGCAGGCAGCAAGTTCAAGTTCTGTCTTTTTTAAACAGAGAATCAAAGGATGGAAACATCTGATGTGCTCAGTTGTCTTACTGCTTTCATGAATGAAACACATGAATAAGCTTGAGCACTTGAGCACTTACAATAATGTGAATCTCAGGTGTAGCAGGTGAACCTCAAACTCGCAATACTGCGTGTACAAGTACAAAAAAATAGACGCACGCAAGAATGTATACACAGCGTATTGTATTATAAATATGCTATAACCTGCTCCAGGTGAGGCTTGAACTCGCAATCTCGGCATCACTCTGATGGTTACTGTCTTATAAGTACAGCATGCTAACCGATGCTCTACAGCTGTACACACATGAATCAGGAAAGCACTGGGTGACTTTTAGAGGAGTGAGGCAGAACCTCGCCATTGTTGTATTCACTGCAAACCGATGAATTGCACCCTTGGATCCCCGTTAAGTAAAGCCAAACGGTAACACTGCAGATTGGAATGGGACAAGAGGACATAAACTAGCAACAGTAGCTTACTGTCCTTCAAGTATAGTGTGCTGAACGAAATTCATTGTCTTCATAATGTTAAGACTGCTCCAGGTGAGGCTCACAAACTGTCTTATGAGTTGCTGCGATCACGCCACTGGAGCTCTGTGCACGGTAATTTTACACACTTAAATCAGTAGCTCCCTTAAAGGTGCTGTGGGTAAGATTTCAGAGTGGTAAAGAGAGCAGAAAAGAGCGGAAGAGAGCTACATTTTTAAACTAAACAACAACAAAAAACATCCCCTCCCTCTCTGCTCCTTCCCTCCCTATGTTTCGCCACCATTGAGAAGTGTTGCATTTCACTGACCTGTGATTGACAGGCAAGATGGATTCGCTGAACCAATCACGGGAAGAGATGCCCCGATTGGTCAGAAATAAGCCGGGAGTGGTCAACTCAAAACGGATATTCTCACAGCGCATTTCACTCACTAATAGTGGAGGGGTGGCATAGCCATTTCTAACAAATTCCGCTGATATAATTGCTCTTCTATCTTACCTACAGCACCATTAAGTGGTACAATATGAGGAAAGTAGTATAGTCAGCAAACGCATCAATGAAAGTCACGTTGGAAGGCATTGAACTAACTACATGGGCTTTGCTCTTCTTACATTTAATTAGTTCATTAAGTAAATGACAGCTGCTCCAGGTGAGGCTCGAACTCACAACCTCGGCATCTCTACGCAGGCTACTGTCTTATAAGTACCACGCGCTGACCGATTGCGCCACTGGAGCCTGCCTGAAATGCTGTCAAATTGTAATATTCACACATTTTAGCGTCCCAGACACGCTTGACACGCAAGCTGAAACTGAAAACAGAAAGAAAAAGGAAGGACTAACTGTGTAAGATATACACGGAGAGATGGACAGAGAGCATAGTACTGACCTTCTCTGAGGCGCTGGCCAGTTTGGTCCCAGATGTGTTGAAGGTGACCGCCGCCAGAGGACTATCGTGCGCTGGGATCATGGTCACGTTGCTCTGAGGGACAGACAGGGCCACACATCTCCCAAAGTTACCACGCTATCACGGCACGAATTTGACCTCAAATGTCACGTCTTACAACAGATTCGGTGGTAGAGAAGGAAGGCGAGAGGTGGTTACCAGGTTGTTGCCGTCATAGACAATGATCTCGCCATTGGTGGCACTGCCAGGGTAGGCCAGGTAGGAGTTGCCGTGGTTAACCGAGAGGGCACAGAGACCTGGGGGTGGACGGGTTGTGGAAGGGGAGTTAGCTAACGGTAGCTCGCTCACCTAGCTAGCTCAATCTCTTCACAGGCAGTGTAAGTGTGCACGACCATGACTTTTTACTGTAAATGTGTTATTATTTAACTTTTTTTTAACTTTTACTATTACTTACGTAACTGTGCATGTGTGAGGGAGTGTGTGTGTGTGTGTGTGTGTGTGTGTGTGTGTGTGTGTGTGTCTACCCGTGGGGTTGGAAGGCGTATTAAGCAGGGTCTTCAGCAGTTTCATGTCCTTGATGTTGTGGATGTAGATGGACTCCTCAAGACACACCACCAGACGCTGAGCAGGGGGGAGAGAGAGAGAGAGAGAGAGAGAGAGAGAGAGAGAGAGAGAGAGAGAGAGAGAAAGAGAGAGAGAGAGAGAGAGAGAGGGCGAGGAATCAGCATCCATAATCATACTTTTTATTTGTCCTTTAGAACAGAAGAGGTGTTTTTTAGAAAACATTTTCCTAATGCGATATTTGCATGATGATGAAAGGACACTGTTTCATTTAAAAAGTACTCCATATGTTCAGAAATTCAGCGTACACATCAGGGGCACATTTCCGTGCTGGTCTCCTCCTCACCTGTCTGTTGAGCCTGACCGAGAGGATGTTGTTAGAGTAGCTGTAGTTGCAGATCTCCGTGCCCTTCTTGAAGTGGTAGACGTTCATGCGTCGTGGCGTGGACAGGCTGACCACCACCACCAGGCTGCTGGAGAACAGCCTCTCCACGATGTACACGTCGGGGCACTCCACTGGTAGAGGGATGAAATCAGGTCAAATGTCAACACTGGTCTATTATAGTCATTGATCACGCGCGTTTATCCAAAGGGTACTGCAGTGTCTTGCCCAAGAGCCATGGCAGAAGATCAAACCCCAACGTGTATGCTTCTCGGTCTAGGCTATAAATATACTTGAGTATACCGTGTGAACTCCAAACTAAACTCTGGCTTGAAACTTGAGGCTTGAAACAAATGTTGTTGAGTTAGTTTTTTGCATATGTATTGTATTCTTACACACAGATGCAGGTATATTCTTCATTCTTAAACCACTGCTTCTCAAGGAAACACATTCTTTTGAACATATATTTTGAACAAAGCAAAAAGCCATTGTTGTTGAGCAAGGCACTGATTGCTAGCTAGGGCGGATGTGCTATGATTGAGGGTTGTGAGCTGACTGTGAGAAAAAAAATGTTTTTAATCTTTCATTGAAAACTATTTAGCGACGTAACCTTAAAACATGTTAATATGCGCATATACACCTCTGTCTTCATTAAGAATCATTGTATAATAGAATTATTCATTCTATAAACAGATGAGGACGGTCACATGTTTACAATATGTCAACCGATGACATAGTGCGTGTTATATCATTGTGTTTTTGCGTGTCAGATTAAATGACTGCTTGTCCAGATAAGGATCGCCTTTACTAAGCTCTGACTCCCCAAAACAAACACCAGGCGGTGACTTTTTCAGAAACTCAAACCATAGCTTTGCTCATTGTTTACATATGTGGGAGTTTTGCCAAACAAACATGGTGTGACCAACAGGGTCCTGGGCACTACTGAAGGCAGATCACTGTACACTACAATAACAACAACAACAACAACAAGGGGAAAACCTGAACAAATGACCATTGATTATACTCCTGTTGCCCACTTTTAATGTTTAATGATTGGGTGGGTAAAGACTCTTCTCTCCTTACCTCCATCGTGGATGGAGTCCATTTTGTCCACCGAGGTGACAGAGAACAACCTGTAGCCCATCTTGGTGCCCATGGATAGAGAACTGAGACACATGCAACAAAACAACAACAACAACAACTTAGAATCAAAGATGGCGTCTGGTTATGGCCATGGATGTATATCTTATAACCCAATGGCCCTGTAAAGACCAATGTAGAAGAATCTTTCGCATATTTTCCAGTAATATTCCAAGCATGGACACACACACACAAGTCCACATTATGCTTCGGTGGTTGCTATATATACCCATCAAGGAGAGTATTCATGAGAGCGATGGCTCCAGTAAATGCAACAGGAGCGCAGGGCCGATCAGGTGACTATATACTTCTACTGTACCATCTTTGGTGATAAGAAGCGGTCCGAGCCCTATGTATGGCTGCAGCGTGAAAAGCCAGAGAGAGCTTGGAGGTAGTAGGAGTAGGAGACAGGCAATAGGTGCCATCTGATATAGGCCTCATCTAATCTGAGTTTTGTGTCACCATTGACGGTAGAAGATAACATCTGTTTATTTGACAGGGAGGATGACTGTGGTTGCTTTTGAGTGTTGACGCGCCTCTAACTGGCAAGGAAATGGTGAATTTTCCTGGAATGCCAGATGATATGGTTCTGGTAGGCCTATCACTAGGCCGGGCTAAGCATAACAAAGGCACTGTTGTCTTGAATGATCGGCGAGTCGTCGGTTAAGTTAACAGTCGGGAAATACAATGAGCCAATTACAAACACAGGAAACACTTTGAACTTTGAACTTTTTTGTACATTGTTTTTGTACAGACAACTTTGCAACAGAGATCTCCCACTACATTTTCAGGCGAACATGAGGTTATCTTGCCTAATAGCCATATTAACATGACGTCCCAAATACATGCCACCAATGAACACTGTAAAGATGATCAGCTTACTTAACCTTAAAAAAGACGTTGTGGTGTGAACCTAATGAACCTACGGTTACAATTCTAGTCCATTCTATTTGTAGGCCAACAGTACATCGGCGTCCTCTGGTCTTAGTAGGCGATTTAGTGGCACAATTCAGCAAACTAGAAGGAATGGCACATGAGGAATGGCACGGTTTAAGAGCCATGCGACAGTCAGGTGGCACAGGGAGATTGTGCTCCGCTGGCGCTGTGGCCCCAGAGCCTGGGGTCGCTTACGTGGTGTCCTGGTTAAACGACGCGCAGATCAGCCCTTGGTGTCCTCCCTCGCCGACGGCCCCCGGAGACTCCATCGCCACCGAGGACTATTCTTGTTTTTGATCGCGCAGAAGTGAGCGAGGCCCCGGGCTCGGATCGATCACTCCCAAAACGCGCGTTTCCCGAAACCCCTCGTCTCCCCGTTTACACCAAGTGCCACGCGCACACACTTGGAGGTAGAACACAGTGTTTGGACGAAATGTTTCAAATGTCACGAACATGCCATACCAGCAACGTATAACATATAACACGAAGAAAGTAATACGAAAAGACCTTATTCCTACAATATTTTCATTCTATATAGACGGTGTTACTGTGTTATTAACTTCAGTGATCACATAACAAAACAAAAACAGCTGATGGGTGGATGCGTCACATTTAATCCAGTTTTCTATTGGCCCAGAGCTACCATCTCAGCATTGCGCCTCCAACACTTCGATTGGCCGAGCCATCAGACGCCTCTGCTCGATTGAGTATTGTGGCTGTCGATCAAATTAGGGCCGGCCAGATATAATACCGGCGATGCGATTGGTCAGGTGTTCTTTCAGTCTTCTCACGGGGAAATGTTTGGATTATTTCACTGGATAAAATCAGTCAAGATGAATTAGATTAACCAATGTGTTATACCCTCGACCTGTCCCGATCTTACCACACAACCTGCACAAGCGAAAACACAACATAAAGTAATTCACGCATGACTTATAACGTTCTCATATACACATTTAACCTTTTGAAGACGCATTGATATAATATAAGACGCTAATGAATACTACACATAGTATATATAACATAATAATATCCATTTAAACATGTTTGAAATGTCTTATATACCCTAGTAATGGTTTATTAATGCACTTAGCAAGGCCGTTATTTCGTTGACGTCACGACACCGTGCGTTCCCCTTTAAGGTTCCCAGTGGTTACGGTTCACATGTCAGAACGAGAAGCTCTGACGTCAATGCCCGCTCGTGATTGGTTCCTAACCCGTATCCGGTGGGGCAGCGGTCCAGGGCTGGGGGAAGAAACCAAACCTACGCGAGGATCTGTAACTGTTACGCGTTCGCTATAAACCTTTTATTCCGAGTCAACAATCGAGGGGCTCGGTGGGATTTTTTTTGTAGACAATCGTAAGTATCTGCGTGTGTGCGTGTGCTTTAAAACAAGCGACCCTTCTCGTAGTAGAATAGTATTCGCTTCGTTTGGCGTTTGTTTATGATAGAGCTCAAGATGGCGTCATCATCGGATGAAAGCTGTGCCTTTTGCAGGCCAGTTGACACAAGCTAAACCCAGCGATGCATCCTGCTTGGCGACGCGTGTTAACGTGACACAGTGCAGACGTAGGAACGGGCGATGTGATTGAGTCTTTTTTATTTTATTCAATACGATTTTTTGCGATGTTAATTTTGGAATCGTAGCTTGGCTTAACAGAAATCATCCACCCTGCGTGGATGCTTCAGCATCTAGCTACAGATGAGAGTCTGACATATGCTACGAGAGAGCCACTGTGATGTAGCCATAATCAAGCTAACCCCAGGAATGTTGACTGTCCAACTTTTAAATCACTAGTTGTTGTTTTTTTACATATACCTTGCACCCTCGATTGATCCCCTGTCCAGCAAGGTCATTGCACGGTAGTACTTTACCCTGGTCTCAGTGAGAGATAACCTATAAGGTGCTGCAAGGATCTTCATCGTCATTCATGGAATTACAAGAAATCATGTTTTTCTATGCCTCTATGTGTTCAGAATTTTGTACTTAGACCTCAAAGCTGTTAAGCTGTCACAAACAATGTTAACAGTGTCATTACCATTATTAGGCACTGTCTAACTATGTCCAGCGACACTATCAAATGTGGTTAAAATGTACTCGAACACAACCATATTAGGGAAAGAGTGTAGATGAAGGGAGGAAATGTATTGACGTCATAATGTCAGGTTGTGTACCTGTGTAAAAAGCTGTGGTTTGACATTCTTAAAGATGATGCGATTGTATCTGTGCTCACATTGACGGGGGAATGGAGCAACTCGTGGACATTATTTTAACAATTGCTGGTTGAATACAAATCAACCAAGTTGTTAGGCTTCCTTTGCATGTCAAATTGTTGCCAAATGTGTCTGTTTTAAAGCGTTGTTGACAGTATTTCCTATCCATTCTGTTTATGCTGCTCCAGCACATAGCACTTCTATAAAGCAAACAAGCCACAGACCAAAACACACTCATCCACATGTTAGAAAGCCATGATGTTACTCTTCATTTTCTAAGCAAAAGAGTAGAATATGTGTGTACGGTGTTGTACTTTGGTTCCGCCTAATGCCGTGGACTAGAATGGTTGTGGGCTCACAATACGTGCAGATTTTAATTTACGTTAATTTAAGGTGCGTGTTGTCAAAAGTATGATTTCAAAACATAGATCTGCTGTTATTCTGAACTTATTATTATTATTATTATAACCTATTATTCTGATCTGCTGCATTCAAACTTGTGTTCAGTTCATGCATTTTATTCATGAAGACACGCCTACAAAAGACTATTGGCCTAAAAAAAAAAAAAAAAAACTAAAGGTCAAATAACAAATAAGTTGTTCACAGAAAATGTGAACTCATTCTAGAACCAGTGCCCAGCCGTTTGTGTTGTGTGTGAGTTCTTTCTGTCTAGTCATGGAGGTGTGATCTCATCATATGATCGGTCTCTCTCTCTCTCACAGCCCTTTTTGAAACAGTCGGGGCTTCACAGAGCCAAAACAACAACACCACCACCACCCTCCCCCTCTCTTGTGTGTGCTTTCTCACTCTCCTTCTAGTTCTCTCACCAGCTCCCCCCTCTCTCTCTCTCTCTCTCTCTCTTCATCCATCTCACATCACTGCTCGCCCAGAACATTCCTCCCATAGCTTCGGCCGAGAGAAGCAACTCATTCTCTCTCTCTCTCTCTCTCTCTCTCTCCCTCCATGCATCCAGTGTAGCTCCACTACATGCTTATTGGATGTGTGTTATTTATTTATTTTTCTTCTTCTTCGTCCAGGTCAAAGGTAAAGCGTCGGCAGAGCAGGGTCCCGGTGGCGGTCATGGCGTCGGGCAGTACGAGTAGCGAGGAGGAGCGCAGCCTGCGTGAGTGCGAGCAGTATGTGCAGAAGCACAACATCCAGCAGCTGCTGAAGGACTGTATCGTCCAGCTGTGCACCTCCAGGCCGGACAGACCCATGGCCTTCCTCCGCGAGCACTTTGAGAGGCTGGAGAAGGTGTGTGTGGGGGATGTGAGGGTCTGGGTGTGGTTGGGGTTTGGGGGGGGGAGGTGAATGGATGGGGGGCATGGGGGTGAGTGTGTGTGTGTGTGTGTACATGTGTGATCATGTGTGTCTAATATTCTATTGGTTTAGATCAGTGTTTTTTTTTAATCAAATGTTCAAAATAGTGTCTCCTAGAGGTCATGTGGGGTACCACCAGAGGGACTTTTATGACAAATGTTTGCTGTAAATATGGCCAACAGTATGGGAAAAGCACAAGCCACTGTTTTTGGCTAGGTTTTAATTATTGTCAATCATTTATCTTTTAAATGTCATGTTTACTCTGCCAATCGTGCATGAGTTTTGTGCACTACACTTGCACTTGTGTATGTAGTCTAATTCTCAGTTGGGGTACACGAGTGAAAAAAGTAGATGAAATATAATTACATTATATACGTTTTATTAATAATATTAAGTTATGTCGTTACTTAGTCAATTGATTTATTATTTCAAGCTTATTTTGCTGTTTGCTGTTTCATACATTGAGAGTCTAATACATTGATTCGTTAGACCTAATTTCTATCTGCTTTACCAACCTCTGATACACTTCCTGTTTGCCTCTCGTATCTTACACCCTATCGGCTGGCTCTCTTCGCTCTGCAGGAGGAGGCCAAGCAGATCCAGAACCAGCAGAAGGCCAGCAGCTCCCGGTCCGACTCACGGGACGAGGAGGTGTCTCCGCCCATGAACCCTGTGGTCAAAGGTCGCCGGCGAAGAGGGGCCTTCAGTTCCGAGGTCTACACCGAGGAGGACGCCGCCTCCTACGTCAGAAAGGTAGCACACACTACACACACATTACACACACTGCACACAGAAACCTCAATGTCAAGTTATGTGATTTGCTCAGAAGTAAGCGATGTCCGTCTGGTGTCTTTCTCAAGGTCATTCCCAAAGACTACAAAACAATGGCAGCGTTGGCTAAAGCCATCGAGAAGAACGTGCTCTTTTCACACCTGGATGACAATGAGAGGAGGTACCTTGTTGTTGTTGTTGTTGTTTCATTGTGTTTGCTGTTTTTTGAATATTTAGTATTTTTATAATTGGTTTGTTTGTTTTTGTGTTCGATGCACAAATCCTTTATTTATTCTATTAATTATTTTTTCCCATTTTTAGCGACATATTTGACGCTATGTTCCCTGTGACCTACATCGCCGGGGAAACGGTGATTCTGCAAGGTGGGTGGGGGGGGTGGGGTGGTGGGACAGCCCGTTTTGTCCTTCCTATCGCCCAACCATATTCAAATTCACCGATTTAGTTATTTGCATTTTGTATTAATGCCGTTCTGCTCACAGGCGACGAAGGGGACAATTTCTATGTCATCGACCAGGGTGAGATGGATGTGAGTACTGCCGCCTTCGTCGTTCAGCCCTTGGGAAACCTCAAGACACGCTTTCCCTGAACACGACAAAAATTAGTTTTTTCAAAATGCTTTTTTTCTGATCAGATCGTCTTCTTTCTTTTTTTTTCATTTTTTCGGACCAGGTGTACGTGAACAACGACTGGGTGACGAGCATCGGAGAGGGGGGCAGTTTCGGGGAGCTGGCCCTGATATACGGCACCCCCAGGGCAGCCACCGTTCGGGCCAAGACCAACGTCAAACTGTGGGGCATCGACCGGGACAGCTACCGGAGAATACTCATGGTGAGGGAGGGATGCCCTACCACTCGATGCTGTGCTGCAATGTTTTGTCTTGTGCATCCAGTTTTCATGTCTTTATTCGTTGACCGTGAGTTGAATGATCGCCTGGTTAGTTGTTAAAACCACCCGTGTCTGTCAACAGGGAAGCACTTTGAGAAAGAGGAAGATGTACGAGGAATTCCTCCGCAAAGTGTCCATCTTGGGTGAGCTACTTCATTCACATTCTGAGAATCACATTCTGTTTCTCTTGTCAAGTCTGGCCTCGAGCCTGTTTGAGAGGTGGTCCGTGATAGGTCCAGTCCTCCTCAGGGGAGGGAGTTTCAGTTCATGATGAAGCAAGGAGCACCGCAGATTTCAAAAACAATGGCGGCGCCCGAGTACATTTGTAGCAATCAAAATAGAATAACGGTGAACAGAAATTAGCATGGAAGGAGAAGATATTTTTCCTTTATTTTCGACTGGATTTGGCAAGTGTGTCACTTAGTTATTTAAGCTGATTGGCTGGAGTTTTTTGAGTAATGCAAGGTGGATCTGGATGGTCTCACGAGGCTAGCACTTTTGCCCTCTTCACACACTTTCTGTTCTGCTACCATTAGTCAGCATGAGTGTGGCAAGTCACGCAGACACAGAAGGAAGAAAGACAACATAATGAATTGATACATGAGACTCCATGTCTGGTTTTATTAACGAACATTGCATGTCTCTGCCCCCTCCTTCTTCTCTGTGTGGGCGTGTCCTCTTGTGGCCCCTCCCCCTTCAGAATCCCTCGACAAATGGGAGCGTCTAACGGTGGCCGACGCCCTGGAACCGGTCCAATTTGAAGATGGACAGAAGATTGTGGTCCAGGGAGAGCCCGGAGACGAGTTCTTCATTATACTGGAGGTTCGACACACACACACACACACACACACACACACATACACAGCCAGTTGGTATTAATGTTATTTTAACGGTGAAAAAGTACCAAGATCACGTGAGACTCTCCTGTAAGGGTCGGTGAGTTTACATCCACAGAAATGAAGACGCACACATAATGCAGACAAAACACATTAAATAAAGCTTAGAAAATGCATTACAGACTAGATTCACATGGCTAAGTGTACTGTGTGTGTGTCCTCAGGGCTCTGCAGCAGTGTTGCAGCGTCGCTCAGAGAACGAGGAGTTTGTGGAGGTGGGGCGGTTAGGACCATCTGACTATTTTGGTAAGAAATCATTCAATCCGAGAAGAAGAAGAAGTTTGTTCCGATTCTATTTTTAAATAAATTAAGTCCCTAGACACTGTGTGTGTGTGTGTGTGTGTGTGTGTGTGTGTGTGTGTGTGTGTGTGTGTGTGTGTGTGTGTGTGTGTGTGTGTGTGTGTGTGTGTGTGTGTGTGTGTGTGTGTGTGTGTGATCCAACATGGCCGCTGTTAGTTCTGAAATGAAGCTGCTGGGAACGCAGGTGGGGAGC
>OOFB01012168.1:1623-4123 GCA_900323305.1 Trachyrincus murrayi | reverse complement strand
AAAGGAGCCAAAAGTGCACGTGCGTGTCTTCTGCTGGACGCCAGGTGGGCGTTGTTGCCGAGCATCGGTGCTGGATTGTAGGTTTAAATGGACAAAGAGTATACCTCGACACACACCGAGGGACTCCTTTGAAAGGGAAGACAACGTCGGGGAGATGGGGAGCGGAAATCACAGGCTGTCAGACGTGTCCGTCTGTGTTGGTCATGTCGTCTCGTCATATGCATCCATTACTCCTCTTTGTTCTATTCTGCCACAACATGCTCTTCTGTTGACCAGGTGACAGCGCTCGGAAGAAGGAAAGCGGATTTCTGTCTTTGGATATTTCTCCCCGAGACATATGCTGTGATGATTGCAGATATCAACAACATGAAAATAAAATGGACAGCAATGTCTGTGTGTCTGTGTGTGTTATTTGTGTGGATGTGCCTATGTGTGTGTGTATACGTGCCTGTGTGTGTGTGTGTGTGTGTGTGCATGTGCCTGCATGTGTATGTGTGTGAGTCTATGTGTGTGTGCATATACATGCATGCACGTACGCACACACACATAGACGCACGCACACACACACACACACACACACACACACACACACATGCGCACCCCCTTCATGACCCATCATAACCCCAGAAAGAGTTAATCAATGATGGGGTGATGAAGAGGCGATGCTAGGCCCCTGCTGGAGCACCTCTCATGGAGCATCTCTGTCTAGTTAGCAGATCCTATGATTCACTGTTATACCACCAGTACAGATACAGTTAACTGGCAGTCAGCACCGCCTTGACCTCAAGTATTGAAATTCTGACGACGTTGTCATTACCACCCAACTAGTGACCATGAGAAACCGCATGCATCCGTAGCACAAATGATTTGATCGGATTCGGTACAGTTGTTAAATACTAATTTGATTCATTTGAGCATTAACAGAATCCCCCCTGGTTAATTAACACAATGAACACGAAGAATGACTTGCAAATTCTCAGCAAAAAAAAAACGAAAACAAAAAACTGTTCATCAGGCATTTGTTCCAACAACACTCAACAGAGGGTGTTCTGGTTCTTGTTTGGTTTGGCACCAGTGGTCCTTTGTCTGCAGAGTGTTATGGGAAAGCCGAGAGGAGGAGGAGGAGGAGGAGGAGGAGGAAGCTCGTGTTTGTGGAGAGGGTCACTGGGTAGAATTCGTCTATCGGCAGCACAGAGGAGGATCTGGCTTGGATGAAACCCACCGACGGTCACATTTGTTCCAGTTGCTAGGGGAGATAAGGCAGATCGGAGAGTGTGTTTTTAAGCTGGGGGTGGCCTCATGGTTTAGAAGCGTAGTCTTTGGAAATCAGCAAGTCTTCTGTAATAACGTTGAATATAGATGACACAAAGGTTTCCTGAAACCAAGGAATGTTTCTCCAGAAAATGGGTGGTGATACATTCCTTGGTTCCAGGAAAAGTTGTGTTTACATTTCATTCATCAACATTTATATTGATGACCACGGCTCGGTGTACCGGTTATCTATCATCTATCAGTTATCTACCAGTTATCTATCAGGAAGCTGTGTTCCATTTTCCTCATCTTAACGTCAAACACTCTTTCTGTTATTTGTCGTTCGTTACTTTGTTTTGTGTACTTCTCCTTCTTTAAGCGAGTTGTTAAATTCACTGAGCGATAAAACAACCCCCAGAAACAAACAAAAATAGACATTGTGTTTTCAACAGAGAGAAAGAAACCATGCGTAGAGATCCCAGGATAAGACGGGATTAGCGTGCACCTGTCTCCCGGTTATTACATTTCTTTGTATTCTTTTGACATTCTTCTTCTGTGGTGTTAGAACAGAGCACAGAGGAGGACACAGGGTCCTCCACGTTGGGGTAGGTACGATACCCATTAGAGTTAAACACAGTAGATGACCGGAGATCTGCTGGTTTGTGAATTCATATCATGCCGGCTGTCTTCTTTTCTCTCTCCCCCTATGACATGGTCTTCAAAGTATATTAATTAAAGGTTATTTATTGAACTTTCTCTGAGCTAACTTGATTTTTAGCTCACTGCAAACCTCTCACATGCAGTGCTTCTGTAGCTCAGAGCGATGGAATTGGCCATTGGAGGACAAGGAGGGTGATTTAAGTATCAAGTATAATTTAGAAGTACAACCCAAGAGAAACAGGCCTGGACCGCCGAAGAAAGAAATAGTTTCTAATGAATACGATCCATAGGAGATTCAGCAACAGAGCCGGAACAGTTTCCTTTGTTTACGTGTGAGTTGTGACTCGGGGAATCGGAAGCTGAGTTACCGTCAGTCTCCGTGTTCTGTTGAGTCTTCCCAAGCATTGGCCTAATTTCTGTCACCGCTTCCCGTCAGAGTAATGCGTGCACACACACACACACACACGCACACGCACACACACACACACACACACACAGAGGAAGAGTTTTTCAGAAGCAGCCAGATAAACAGAAATGGTGTTACAGATCATGGAGGCTGTTCTTTACAACTCACCAGGCCTCACTAAAG
>OOFB01012163.1:15317-22468 GCA_900323305.1 Trachyrincus murrayi | reverse complement strand
AACCCATCTCCTCCTGGACGGGAGTTTCTGTTAGTGTGCATTTTGTAGTTCTTCCAGCACATTCTACTCTATATCCCGGAGAGAGAGAGAGTGTGTGTGTGTGTGTGTGTGTGTGTGTGTGTGCGTGTATGTGTACAGAGTGGGCCGACCGAGACGAATAAAGCAAAACAAACACATCCTCACTTCCCAAATCCCCCCCAAAAAACCCTTCCTCGTTCTGCCGTGTCTGCTCAGATAAGACCAGCTTCCTTCGGAACGTTGATTTGATGTTTTCATGTTTTGGTCCTCGGTGTCTGAACATCAAGAGTGTGAGGCCGGCCAGTAAGAGTCCTGTGTTGACGTCACATGTCATCGCTACAACATCAGCGCTAATGGACTGATAGCAGCCCAACACAAAGTGAAAATACCAGGTCGTGATATAGATTAGGAGGCATTTAGGTCACTGTAAACTGAATTATAACCTCAGTGATTTAACTGAAGAGATCTTGACAAGATGGAAATGTGTTTGATCGAGCATAGAAAATGAATGTGGGATAGAAGACGTGTGTGTGTGTGTGTGTGTGACATTGCAGAATGTGGAACAGTGATTGACAGGTCATTTTCACCGTACCCCAGGGACTTTATGGTCACACACACGCACACACACGCGCAGACAGACAGGCACACACACACACACACACACACACTAGAAGATGAGGTGACAACTGCTCCCATGGGACACATTCCTCATTCAAACTGTCCATGAATCAATGCTAACTATGCGGCTAATGATAGCCTGGTGCTCCACCAGCTACAGTCATTACTACTACATAACACGGCCATGGGAGAATCTGCCAATTTGCAGAGAAAATTATGTAGACTGTCTGAATGCAGAATTACAGTGCGTATAATTAGGTCTGGGCAACAATGAAATTGACAATCTGACCTTTTTCGTTTCATTTTAATTTGTTTTTCATATTAATTCATCAAAACATTTATCACAATGAGGTTTGAATTATCAGAAGGAATCGAAGACGTCAGGAGTTTTAGGCTGGTATTCAACCCCAGACTACTGCAATAAAAGGTAACGGAAACTGGATTGAAAAAGTGTGTGGGGTTCTGAAATTGTACGATCATTGCTAGAAATGTACGTGTCAAATTCCCTAACATTATAATGACCATTATTTATGTCCCTAATGTCCAGCCCTGCATCAAATACAATACCTGAGAACTACAAACTAAGATGTCCTCAAGGCAGACCACGTAGGCCAGGAAACCAGACAAATTAGGCAGAAATGAAACCTCCGGAAGGCACCTGCTCTACATGTTTTGAAGCATGAAGCACTTATATTTTGATGATCCCATCCATGATCCCATCCTACTCTGATGCCCGTCCTCCATCTTGTCTCTAAAACACACGGCGCTGTCAAATTAACTCACCGGGGAAAGCTGGTGTCGGTTATCGGCCGGTGTGCTCCACTGAGCACAACAAACATGGAGTGATTTTATATCGGGAAAACAATGTGTACTTGGGCAAGAGGCTTAATTAAGACAAGGTCTTCTGAGTATTGTTTGAAAAGCACGGTTGATTAATTGTACAGTTTGTTATGCTATTGATTAGAGCAGAAGACGAGACGCCCAGAGGTAAAATGGCGTTAATCACACCGGGAGCTGATAAACACACAGAAACAAACAAAGAACAAGACCGAGGGAGTTTGAAAATCATTTATTATCCAATTTGTATGTGTTTATTTACAGACAGGGGTTTCATGACAGGAAGATATTGAATGACAAATGTTGTGTGCTCGGTTTCCCTGGGTTTCAAACGTTTTTGAAAAATAAAACTCTAATTTCTAAAACCTGAAAAGTATTTTCTACATTCGATATATCAAAATGGGTGAATTGAATTGAATTTCTATGCAAATGAATGTGGCCTCTGTTATACCAGAATGTACATATTAAAATGTTTTAAAACACTGCATGCTGGCGGTATGTTTTTACAGTTTTCAGAATGACTTAAAAAAATATGGAACATCTCCCAAAGAGCTGCAGGCTGGCTATTAAAGTCCCTTTGTTCACTATGAGAGCCAATAAAGTTATTTTATTGTACTTGCATCTTCAAAATGTGATATTTCCCCAACATGTGACACACCCATTCATAAAGTGACACATATGAAAAATATTGTTACTTCCATCCGGCGGGAGTCAAGTATTTGTTCATGAGAATGGCATCGTGTATGGCTGTGGCCTCTGGACCAACTTAACTCTCCTGTCCTGATCAACTTAACTCTTCTATCCTGACCAACTTAACTCTCCTATCCTCTTAGCTCTATATCGTGAGCTTCTCAATAACCGATGAAAAAGCATTTCTTTGTGCTATTAAGGTGCTGTGACCGATAAGAACTAAAATATATGAATTAATGTTAAGATATTACAATGCTACTTTGTCTCTGAAATGTTGGTCAATGCTAATTGCTGCTACTTTAGCTTTCTGCTAACTGGTTCACTTCACGTTAGTCTCATTAAACCGGTTAGTCTTATTAAACCGGTTAGTCTTATTAAACCGGTTTGTCTCATTAAACCGGTTTGTCTCATTAAACCGGTTAGTCTTATTAAACCGGTTAGTCTTATTAAACTAAAGACTCAGTGATGCCCGGTGCAGACAACGTTTTTTTTTTATTTACCCAAATGAAAAACCGAATAAAAAGCGAAATCCAAAAATCTTTTGACATTAAAAAAACCCCATTAACATCAACTGACAAATGTTACAATCCAGTTCAAATCGAGTTAGACGCAACTGAATTTGTGCCTTAATGTGTACTCAAATTGGACAATTTCTCGTTATTTTATTGCTTCTTAGCGACCAGACGGTGTAGCAGGTATAAGACGGGGGTGGGACGACAATTAGTATTAAAAACTATTCTGCTACATTCAGAAAATAAGACGACTTGACACTGTTGTCCAGCTGAAACTTCACCTTCACCCGCAGGTCCGGCGATGCGTTGACCAGAAGAGTTCTAATAAACTATCGGCGCTACCTTGTAACCGTAACTAATCCCATGGGCCTTATTCACCCAGCGGCCATCTTGGTTCTAAACGCTAGCTGGGTGGACAGAACTGAATGCGGAATTCCGCATTCAGTTCCGTCCACCCAGCTAGCGTTTAGAACCAAGATGGAACCAAGATGGCCGCTATAGGTGAATAAGGCTCATAGAGAATCTAACTGAAGCCATGCACGTGTGTGTGTGTGTGTGTGTGTGTGTGTGTGTGTAGCGTGTGTGTTCACCAAGAGAGGTTGCATAGGTGGGTAGAGCTGGCATAACAGTGAGGAGAGGCAGTGGTTTATGGGTGAGTTCAGGAGAAGTTCTTCAGTACTTGCTGCCCGGGTCTTTAGCCAGACCACCGACGTACGCCTTGTAGATGCAGTCGATGAAGGAGCTGTCCGTCTTGAACACACACAGAAGCATGCACACACACGCACACGCACACGCACACACACACACACATACACATACACATACACACTTTTATGATATATAGCCCTATAACAACTGTAATTGCCTTTTATGGTCTATTAGTACTAAATATACCCCAGCCGGGAGCAGGAGGAGGATCTCTATACCTGGATGAGATGGAGCAGAGTGTCCTGGAGCTGGCTCCTGGACAGCAGCCTGGCTTCCTCCGGGGCCGGGGGTCGAGGGCCCAGGGGTCGAGGGCCCAGGGGTCGAGGGGCGGGGCCGCCTTCCTGGGGGTGGCCAGCTGCCTTGGCCTGGGAGAAGACACTAGGGGAGAGCAGCAGGGTGGGGGCCACGGTGGCCGGTATCCGCTGGGGAGAGACGACCTGCACACGGCCCCCACACAACACAGTTAAATATCACCCGTATATAGATACAAGTCACACAATAAAATACACTAAATAACATCAATTAGGCTGAAATGATATTACTCAGTCTAATGAGGACTGTACCGGAAAGAGCACGGCCTCCTTATTGCCCGGGGCCAACGCTGAGCCTGGGTCTTGAGTTGGCGCGGCACCCTGGAATCGAGGGGCCAACCCTGGGCCGTGTCGCGGGGCCTCGTGGGACGTCTGGCTCTGCTCCTGCTGCACCAGCTGGAGCTTCTGGAGCAGCTCATGAGGAGCCACTCCTGGCATGTTGGAGGACACCACTGGGTAGGGACCAACAGTCAGTTACCAGTAGGATGAGACCAACAGTCAGTTACCAGTAGGATGAGACCAACAGTCAGTTACCAGTAGGATGAGACCAACAGTCAGTTACCAGTAGGATGAGACCAACAGTCAGTTACCAGTAGGATGAGACCAACAGTCAGTTACCAGTAGGATGAGACCAACAGTCAGTTACCAGTAGGATGAGACCAACAGTTAGTTACCAGTAGGATGAGACCAACAGTTAGCTACCAGTAGGATGAGACCAACAGTTAGCTACCAGTAGGATGAGACCAACAGTTAGTTACCAGTAGGATGAGACAGTAGGGGTAGGGGTGTACGAAAAAAATTCAGAATTGCGAATCTTATCTTCTATGATTCTGAATCGATTCACAACTCCCTTTTGTCTTAGGTTTGCCTTTGTGTGTTTACATTATTGCTCAATTGATACAACTTTTTCAAATATAAAATCTACATAATCTTATACACACTTTACTCCTGATCCGGAAATGAGTACCCCATGTACTGAATCCAGAATCCATTTTGAATCGAATCGTGACCCCAAGAATCAAATCGAATCGTGAGATACCAAAAGATTCAGATGTCAGTGACACCTAGGACAACACTAACTTTAAAATGACAACTGTTTACATTCCAGTTAAAATAAGTAGTCAGGTGCACCTTAAAGGGGAACCGTCACGCTGGCCTAGTACTGCTCATCATACGCGTGTTTAAATACAGATGTTTAGTTGGACCGCTGATGTCATCGGTCCGGGACCTGCGTTCTCCATTGGTCCGATTCGGAACAAAACGGTCCAAATTCACGGATAGAGTTTATGTTGCAGACCGTGAAGTGTATGAAGCAGTACTCTCTCATACTGGAAAACAGCTGAGTGTGACACTTCCCCTTTAAGATGAGACCGACAGTCAAGACTGACATCCATGTGAAGCCCTCTTTACTTAATGTGGGCATGTATGTGGAGCTGAGACCACCAGATGGCAGTAGATACACCACCCTATACAACACTGTCCCCTTAATTACCTGAAGCTGATTGGCTGCCGGGCCCCTGGGTGTCTGGGTGGGGCTTGCCCGGGCTGAAGTAGATATGCTGGTTATGCGGGGGGTGGGCGTAGGTGACAGACTCCACTGCGATTGGCTGGGCCGGCTGCTGGAGGACTGGGATGAGGGGGGGAGGGGGGTTGGAGCAGCAGGGGGCAGCAGAGACAGGGACCTGGACCTGGAAGAGTCTCTGGATGTGGTCATGTTGCGGACTCTGCTGATACTGCGGGTGATGGTGCTGCTGCTGCTGCTGCTGGTGGTGGTGATGATGATGGAGGTGCTGCTGGTGGTGGAGGTGCTGCTGGTGGTGGAGGTGTTGGTGGAGTTGATCCAGGGTCAGCCCGTTCTCACACAGCCGGTTCTCGGGAGACTCCGACACGGTCTGCAGCGCGGCGCCTGCCGGGCCCCCGGGGACACGGGGCCCCTGGATCAGCTTCTGGATGGCGGGGCAGAGCTGCACCGGGCTCTGCTGCTGCTGCTGCTGCTGGGGCGGGAGGGGGGCAGTGGGGCTGGCCGCCACCCCGGCCACTACGTACCCAGAGTAGGGAGACCCGGGGGGCCCCAACACCACCGGGCCCCGCACTGCTGCGGTGGCGGCGGCGGCGGCCTCCCCATAGAGCGCTAGGCTGGTCACCGCGGCGTCCCCCACCGTCAAACCCTTCATCGAGGACACGGAATTGGAGCCGACCGCGACCGGGCCCCGCAGGGCTTTGGCGGCCCCCGCGGGGTCGTCGTACGACAGGGAGCGGGCGACGGACGGCCGGCTCCCGGGTTTCCTGCTTGAACCTGTCGACGGACCCGTCCCGGGCGACGGGCCGGTCCTGGGCGACGGGCCGGTACCGGCGGGGGGCCCGGGGGAGAGGGGCACCGCGTTGTTGGAGGGTGACGGGTGTGGAGGCTGAGAGCCAAACAGAGTGGCTAGAGAGAGAGACCTGGGCTGGGCGGCCTCACCGTCCTGGAGAGGAGACAACAACAAGAGGTTGAGTTCAGTGTAAGGCTGGGCGATATCCATGATTTAAAACCGTTAAAACCTCCCCCCAAAACATCGAGGTTTGCGGTGCATCTTATATCGTCTGTTTCCAACGTGAGCTGCTACGCTCTCTTCTGCCACAGGGGGGGACGCAATCGTCTGCAAATCACTTTTTCCCCCATTCTTGTTTCATACATAAGAAACCCATTAACAAATCCAGTATAAGACTACTAGGCATGTTTGAGTAATAGACTAGCGATGAATTATGACCTTCATAAGCTTGCTGTTCATAACTTTGTGTTAGTAGGCTAAGCTAAAGGAATGATTAAATCAGCATTATGTCTGGCTATCGGTTGCCTCAAACGGGGTGGTTTTGACGAGCAGTTTCCCCGGGAGATGGAGCGACGTTGTCAGCCAGCTTGAGAACAGCAATTGCATCGTGTTTCATGTTTTTTCTCCATATTCTGCACGTATGCCGACATAGTTTGAGACGTAATTTTACCTTTACTCATTCACACTCATCTTACCTGCTTTTTAAGGTCTTGGAGTAACAAAGAAAGCAGCCAGCACTTTATACCTCGCTTTCATCAATATTTATATAGCTTAAGCTTTTTTGCACATATGGACGTGTGAGAAAAATGAAACAAGCGCTTACAACATATTTTGAGACGGTATTGACATGGACACGTCATCATTTTATACAACCGTGATATACCGTTCTACCGGAAAATGGCCCAACCCTAGTTTAGTGGATCAGGTTGTAGTTCTACTAGACCAGGGCTTCCCAACCGTGGACCACTAGAGACCCACTTCAACATCTGGACTGCAGCCGACCTAAAATACGCTACTTCGGAAACCAACCATAACCCAATTATCATGCAGTGCCCCTCACTGGCCACCTGCAGTACCCTCACTGGCCACCTGCAGTACCCCTCACTGGCCACCTGCAGTGCCCTCACTGGCCACCTGCAGTGCCC
>OOFB01012163.1:5317-10317 GCA_900323305.1 Trachyrincus murrayi | reverse complement strand
AGGTCGGCCCAGTAGGCAGTGACATGGACTGAAAAAAAGGGTCTAAATCAAGACTGTGGACACTTGTTATGGGGGGGCAGGGTCGCCTGGCAACTGAAAGGTCGCTGGTTCGATCCTTGGCACGTCCTCATATGTTGTAGTGCTCCTGAGCAAGATCCCTGACTCGGATGGGGTGGTAGTTGCAGTGCCGACGTGTGAACGGGTGAATGTGAGGCATTTTAAAAGGACTGGAAAGACGATGAAAAATGAAAACAATAATCCACTAGGGGTCCATTAACTTTCCATAACTAAGCCAATCAATTGTATGTTGTGGATATGAAATAGACATGCCTTTGATTGCAATAACCATTGCTTCAACATCGTTGGTTTAGTATTTAGAGGTTTACACATAGCCTGCAAGAGAGCATCGTTTTGTTTTGTGAAAAGATGTCATTAACAAACGAATTATGAGAAGAAATACCGTAATAACTGAATACATCTCACAAGTAAATGTACATTGTTATAGGCCCTAAATGAATGCAGACCATTTCAATATGATGCACTGTCTGCTGCTAGCATGCGAGTGAACAGCAATACAACCTCCAAGCAGGTGAAACCCGTTAAGAAAGATGTGTTACGCTAATGTCTCCCTCATACGGTGTAATCAGTAGCATCTGTCCAGGCCTTGGCTGGCATTTCACAGCCGTGCCCAGACTCCCCAGCGACAACTCAGCTCCACGGCTGCTGAATAAGCAAGCCGAATGAGAATGAGCAAATCTTGTCAAGTTGTGCTCCGTTGGGTCCAAAATTCACTTTCACAATTTAAATTTTTTTTTACCTGCCAAATGGTCAAATCCACCCTCCATTTGCTGGTGTTCATTTTGGAACCCCGAGTACGAGTCACCGAGACTTTATTTTACACCGACGTGGCATCGACATCTTTTTCATGTAGAATTAAGAATCATCACTATTCATAGCACATTATGTAGAATAATCAAGCAGATGAGTCAGGCTTCACTGGATCGCTACGAACAGTCCTTGTGCTAGTGTGTCATGCGTATCTACAACACAGACAGGATGGAAGCAAGACCCTGGAATGCCACGCTGTTTAAATACAACATTCCACCTGCCTCTGACAGAGCCTGACGAAGAGGCTTGGGGATGAAGAAGAGGGAAAATAGATGTGTGTGTTTATGTTATCAGTGAAGACCAATGTTTATCTAATCTCTTCTAGGCAGCTATGCAGTGCTTTAGTGTGTGTGTGTGTGTGTGCTGCTGCTGTCCATTGTGTGTTATGGGTGTTACTGATGTCTTGAGGTTACTGTCATCATAGGTGTGTGTCTTTTAGTGTGTGTGTGTATATTTGTACTCATGTATTTCTGCATGCGTGTTACAAAGAGAGAGCTGTACAGACACTTCCTCTGCTCCTTATAAGGAGCCACTGGTCCGTGCTCAGCAGCAGGGCTGAACAAAAAAATCATAAAAAAAAAAATCATATTGTGATTATTTTGACAGATATTGCGATTGCGATGTGATTCACCATTAGTGGGAATGACCACTTCTTCTAAATATCATGACGTGACATTAGGAGAAACAAACGTGTAGGCCAGGGCATCTCTGCAGCACTACAGTACTTCATTTATAATGGTGTTATTAATTTACCTTTACACATTTTACTCTTATCAAAACATGTCAATCAAGACCTCCTCCTGACAAGTAGGCGGTTGTTGACATCTTCAATCAACACTGTGTCCCAGACTTTCCGTATGGAAAGGCTGGCTCTGCAAGACTAACTCTTTCACAATGACTTACATTAGGCCAACTCCAGCCCATACAACTCTTTTACAATGGCCCTTTTCTTCTCCTTGAGACGTCATCGTATGACGTATGTAATGACCCTGCCAGCTGCTAAATATTTAAAGCATCTTTGCTTTTGTAAGCCTTCCCGTGTACAGAGAAGTCTGCACCAGTGAAATGCCATGAAGTTGCAAGGCAGTAGATAACAGTAGTTTGCAATCTGGCTGGGTACCTAATATGGCGACAGGAACAGGACAGGATCGAGATACCACATGACTGCAATCAGCCATGACGTAGTGATAATAGTGATAATAATAGTGATATCAGCAAAAATAACTCTCTCTTGGCCGTTTCTGACCTGTACAACATTTTGAAACATGTGTACTTTACCCAGCAGAGCACAAACCCACAACTTGGGTTTCAGTCTACCAAATTCTGCCTATTAATATCCTATTTAGGTCTCTATTGATTCAATACAGGTGAGAATCCACACACACGGGTAGCTTAAGTCTAGAAGACTTACTATGAATCATTTTCTAATGAAACACGTTTTAGAGATATAGAGCAGTTACTTAAAAACACACCCACTCAAAATACATCGGAAGGTGATATTATTTTTTAAAAGCACTGAAATGTAAAACATTCGCAGGGACAGTATCCTGTGACATTTATACTTAATTGGACACAAGGGTAAGGTCAAAAATAGTTCGAGTAGTTATACTTCCCCGCCTAATTAGTGTGAGAAATGTTCCAACAATTGTTCAATTAAATGCATGTGAATTTATCCCCATGTACATCTGGCCATAGTTAACGCAAAAACGCCCTCCTTGTGCTTAATTGGGTGTCAGGCTTGTTGAAGGGTACAGAATGCTGGCGTGAAAACGTTTGTTATGTTTGAAACAGTCCTAGCGACAGACAACAAATTTCAACGTTAAGGCTTCATAAGGCAGATGTGTGCATGTCTTGTGTCTAGTGCAGTGGGAGAGAGAGTGTGTGTGTGTGTGTGTGTGTGTGTGTGTGTGTGTGTGTGTGTGTGTGTGTGCAGATATGTACTTACAGCGGGCATTGCGGTAGAGCAGGAAAGGGTCTTGGAGTTGGAAGTCCAACTCCTTTGTGATTGGCTCAGTCAGGTTGTCCATACTCAACCTGTTCATGATGGTGAAGCCATGCCTGGGAGAGGCCAGTCTGAAGGACACACCACGCAAAATACATATGAGTGTCCTGTTACAAATTGAATTAACACCTCTTCCTTCAAAAAGAGCCAGCCGTTTTTTAAATAAATAAATCCTGTGTAATTATTACGTAGTAATGTCACTTAATTATCATATTTTTGCCTATCATTCAAGAAATGGCACAACAAAAATAGCTTATTTTGATTCATCCTTTTTTAAAACGGCTATAGAAAGCGTCTCAAAGACATAAATAAAAGAGGTCAGAGATATACAGTCTAAAACAGAGTCCTACATTACCTTGTATAGACGAACAGAGTCCCCTCCACGTCTGTCTTCTCCTGCAGACAAAACCAAAGAATATTATAGAACAACATACTATAATACTCCCATAATAATGGGATATAATAAAAGGTTGAAACTACCGTGAAAACATTTAGCACAACAGACACGCAGTTGAGCAATTACAGCACGCCAGTACTTTAAGATAAGCTGATTATCTTGTGTTTAATTCAGATGTATTGTATGATGTATTGTATTCTTGGCTCAGTCAAATGGGCATGGGAACGCCTGGGACGGGATGCTGCAAAAGAGCGTTATTGACGAGCGAGAGAGGGCGGGACTTTCAGTTAACATGGGTGAGCGGGAGTGAGAGGGGGAGGGACTTCTGATAAGAGGGATGTCCCGTTTTTCGGTTACACGTTTTCGAATATTGCTTTGTCAAATTATTTCGTCAAAGAACTCCACATGTATTCCCCTTGTCGTGTTGTTATTACTCTCGCTCCGGCTGTTGTTGACTGGCGTGACACAGAAGTAAAAAAAAAAGAAGAACGGAAGTTGCGTCGCGGTGCGCCGGGATAACGCCACAACGCGGGACCCCTCTCCTCGAACCCAAGCAGAAAGCGCGCGTCTAGCCCAGTTAATGCCAAGAAAACAGACGAGCTAAGCTAACGGGAGCTCCTCGACTCAACACTGACCCACTCGTTCGTCCTGTTGTTGAAAGTATACAGAGCGACTTGGCTGGCCACGTCCACGATGTTGTTGATGTAGGGGTCTTGTCTCCGCAGGGCGGCCAGGCTGATGTCCAGTCCTTTAGTGGGCAGGCAGGCGCCGCCGCTGCCCGCTGAACTCGCTGTCATTGTTCCCTATGGGGGAAAAGTTAGCACGAATGCTAGCCTCCACAACAAAATGTAACAGAAAGCTTGGAAAAAAAAAACCCGCTGTCTAATTCACCGGGAGGGAAAGACAGGCGACTTGACGTGTCGCTGCTATGTGTACCTTTTGTAAAGAAAAAAGAAATCAAACTAGTTCACAATTAGTCTAACAGGAAACATCAACAAGGGGTTGGTCAGCAGCCGGCGGCCATGTTTGGTCGGATATTGTAAACAGTCAGACGTGACTAGTGGCGCCGCAGACGCGGAGAGGATCCCAGTACGACCAATCAAACCCCAGTCGTAGAGCTGCACTTGGTCCGAGCACAGCAACTCACAAAACTACCTCTTTGTTCACAGAAACTCATATCAGTCACACTCATTTTCTGTGTCGACGGTCACTAAGCAGCAAGTTTTGTGTTGTTTGCTTTTACCAGAGAGAGGGCTCTATTCTGATCAGAGGTGCTTAGTGGTTGCAATACCCGACTGGGCCACACGGTGGCAGTAACCCTAGAAAGTAATATCTGCCCTAATCTGTTGACAGACGATGCAATGGGTGAATGCACATCATGCACATCATCATGTTCTGATAAAAGTGGAATAGTAGAAAACACACTGATCCTAAAATGTGAAATAAGATCTGTCTCTGTAGTTTTAGTTTTTTATTCCACTCTCTTTTATAATGATAAGGATACTGTTTTGCCAACATACACGTCAATGTCCATAAAATATTAGGCATATAGCCACTACATAGCCACTACATACACGTCAATGTCCATAAAATATTAGGCATATAGCCACTACATGTTTTTGATACATTTGTCAAACATTCATACACACACACATATTAACTTCCATTCTTAAAGGCCTCTCATACCACTCAGCATGTATATATTTACATTTA
>OOFB01012156.1:15020-29583 GCA_900323305.1 Trachyrincus murrayi | reverse complement strand
AGAATGTCAACCAAGACTCAAAACAACAGCACAGGAACACACACACACACACACACACACACACACACACACACACACACAGAGAGAGAGCCATGACAGGCAAGATGTTTCAGCCAGAGCAGGTGTTACATGCTGACATGTCAGAGCTCTCTCTGTGAGTGTGTGGTGATGGCTGGTTTATCCTGTGAGCCTTGATCACCCAATGCAGCACAGGTGTGCAGCCTCACCCAGTCCCCAGAGTCTAATCAGCCTGACTCGGGCCAGGTGAGGCTGCTAAAACCAGCCATCAACCACACACTCTCTCAACAGCCTACCAGCTGATGATTCCCCAGACCAGAGGAATTCAGCAATCTCCCTTCACAGCTCAATAACATGATGTGCACACTGTCCCTCGTGTGAAATCCCAGCGTGAAACGTTTAAAGTGGGACAGCGTCTTATAACACACTGTGGAAAAAGGGATTTCTGGGTTATTTTGTATTTTTCTTATATTTTCGTATTGTATTCTATTGTTAACTGCAGTGTCCTGAACTATTTTGCTCTCAATTAACCTCAATGCTATTTCTAAATATCGTGTTTGTTTTGTATGTACCTCCATATTTTGCCTTTGAGAACCTATACTTTGTGTAAAAACCCCAAAAAAACAAGTTTACGAAAAAACAAAATAAACAAAAGGTGTGAAAACCAGGTGTTTCAGGGGATACACTTTCAGGAAATGTACTATACTTTGTACTCCTAAATCCCCCACACTACTTGATGAAGTGTCACCACCACACACAATGGAGACCATGCAGGCAAAGGTTCAATGGATCTGAATTTCTATATATACGTATCTAGAACTTTCCGTAGACGTCACAGGCAAACGCAAGGAGAGTTGGGGACATCAATCTAATACATTGAAATACGTGAAATACTTCTTACCACAAGTTGCGTTCTTTTGGTGCTGTCGAAAAGACATTTTTAGTGACAACTGCAAGTGACAAATACTTTTCAAAAGATTTCTCCAGAGACCCCCCAAAATTTGGCTGTTGAGGCTTTCAGGGGGTCTCAAGTGTCAATCCGAGACCCCCCGCATTTTGCACCCTGTTGGTACTACTTCCTACTTCGAGCGCACTCTAGATAACTTTGCCTTCAGGGCTGTACTGTACGTGTGTTGCTGCTGTGGCAAAGTAATTTCCCTCTGGGATCAATAAAGTAGCCTACCTACCTACGTAGCTTGTCTGTAAGCTACTGCCTGGTCTTCAGGTTCATGTAGCCTAAAGCGGGAAAAATGAAAAACATGAAGACTGCCTTGTATTCTGAAAATATAAATGGTAAATGGACTGCATTTATACAGCGCCTTTCTGACCTATGGCCACGCAAAGTGCTTCATAATGTGTGCCTCACATTCACCCGTTCATACACACATTCATACTCCGACGGCGGTGTCAACAGCCAGCTCGTCGGGAGCAGTTGGGGTTAGATGTCTTGCTCAGGGACACCTCAACACTTGGCTAGGAGGAGTCAGGGATTGAACCAGCAACCTTCCGGTTGCCATACAACCTGCTCTAGCCACTGCCGCCCAGCAAACAATATCCCATATTGTTTACATTTTTTTTGTATATATGTTTATTATATACAGATTAGCAGCGACACACACACACAGACACACGCTCTGTTCAGTAAGTGTAGCCGTATAGCTGACTGTGAAGCGCGTGTGGTTGGTGGCTGGTTTAAGCAGCCTCACCTGGCCCGAGTCAGGCTGATTAGACTCTGGGGCTGGGTGAGGCTGCACACCTGTGGTGCTTTAGGGTAATCAAGGCCCACAGGTTAAACCAGCCACCACCACACACACTCAGAGAGGAGCGCGGACATGTCAGCACTTACCACCTGCTTTGCCTGCTTAAACATTCTCAACCTGACAATAAACCGGGTCTACATCAAATCTACCAGTGTCCTGGTGCTGGAGGAGCCCAGGAAAGCTGTGTGTGTGTGTGTGTGTGTGTGTGTGTGTGTGTGTGTGTGTGTGTGTGTGTGTGTGTGTGTGTGTGTGTGTGTGTGTGTGTGTGTGTGTGTGTGTGTGTGTGTGCACGGCACTGCACGCAGTAACTAAAAGTTAACCTACGCATGTAATATCAATGATATGATTATGATTCATATGTGAGGTTGGATAGGAGTTTTTTCTCTGCTGTCACAAGGTGAGCTCGGTTTGTGACGCCAGAACACTTACATTTAGTCATTTAGTAGACGCTTTTATCCGACTTATTATGGCGGTCATAAGTCTTTTCAGAGATTCAAATCTTTAGAATCCGTTCAATGAAAAGATTTGATGAAAGGACTCGTCCACCAAGTCGTTCAGTGACATTTCATGTTTTCCCAAAACGAAGATATGCAACCAGATCATATTCCCTGCTATTACTAACGTAGCAAACTGACTTTCAGGAAACTTCTTCAGCGATGTCAAAATACTTAATAATAATCATACTATTTGTGTTATTTTGCTTACTTGGTCAAGTAGAAAAATGTAAATGTATTATTATAATTATTTATGTGCCGTGACTTCCTGCTTATGTTTAACAAAATACATTCAAATGTTCACGCCCATTGATAAGGCTAATGTCCAAAAGCATAAAACATCTTTGTTGAATATTGGCTGTTGTGTGCAAGCCTGAAATACATCGGCTCCAGTCTCGTTTGGATCACTGAATGAATCGTTCGATGAATGGGTGATGCTTTGTCGACGTTCAGACTTGAAACAGCAACTCAACTGATAGACCTATGGTCAGTTCTCCCAGCCAATGACATGGTCCTAAATAGTTCCAAAGCCCGCCCCCAAAAGGATATTTGCTCATGCTAGACTCAAAGGCTCACTGCTAGTCAGTCTTTTAAAAGGGAGAAAAGCCACTAAATAGCAGACGCAATGCGGTCAAACATTAAAAGCGATAGATATTTTAATGAACGAAACGAACGAAACAGTACATGGAATTGAACTAATCATTTCCTAAAAGAAGTTTATTTTTTAACGATTCGTTCATGACCGAAACATCTCTACGACTTACAGTGAAGATAAGATGCAGGTTGTTAAGGAGCAGGCAGGGGGTTAGGCATCTTGCTCGTGGATGCCTACTGTGGACATTGGGGATTGAACCCAGATCCTTTCGGGTTGGGAGTGGAACAGCCTAGTCACTACTATCGACTATCCTGCCGCCAGCCCTATTGGTAAAGTTTGTGTAGAAGGGCTTGATGAGGTCGGTTTGCGGGGGTTTGTGTGGATTTAATGACCCCACAGAGCAGAGACATAACATTTATGGTAGTCCTGACACAATGCTCTCTTGTTACCGCAATGTTCAGACGCTTAAAGATGGTGGAAGCCCATAAACGAAAAATCTCCCTCACTCGTGACCGAAAAAAACAAACAACAACAACAACAACAACAACAGATGTGTTATTTCTGGCCAACGTCACGCAGACACAAGATTTAGGGATGCACTTTTGCTGTCTCCAAGATAATGAGAGATAAAAACACAGACAATTTCAGAGCCCCGATTGCAAAATAGGATGAGAGTTTCAGCGGAAGACAGGGAACAAATTATAGCGGCTGCGACGCCCCTGCCTCGAGGTACCAACACAGAGGGCTCGGACTCCATTCCACAAAACCAGAAAGAAAAAAAAGAAAAGTTAGGCATTTTGACCTGAACTCATCTGACCTCGACTGTGAAGTGGACTTCGTGAGAGCAGTCACTCTTCTGAAGTGGGGAACTTTCAGGTTCCTACTCAATGAAGGTAAACACCGTAACAGGTTTGTATTGGAACGTTGGTATCCAGATCTCTCAGTCACAGTCACCTTCATTGTACGTGTCTTCTGGAAGTTTCACACTCTTTCAGTGCTGGAGGCCTAGCAGAGGACGTAATTTACAAACTACAATTCTGCAAGGGTTAGGGTTTATTTGATAGTATAGGTTGTACATGTTTACTGCTGGCTTCTCCAAGTCGCTTCATGTCTGTTATTTGTCTTGTTTATTTAGTTCTAACACAATGCAATATTGTGGAGGCTGGGGCATGTTTTTGTATTTGTTGGCACGCATTGTTGTGTGTGTGTGTGTGTGTGTCCGTGTGTGTGTCCGTGTGTGTGATATCAGAGTGCATGTTTTTTTTTATAAAAACACCTCAACTTCTGATGGATGTTTTCATCTAACTCTAGATTGTTGTTTTGCAGATAAGTATATGCATGTACGTCACTCTGTGTGTGTGTGTGTGTGTGTGTGTGTGTGTGTGTGTGTGTGTGTGTGTGTGTGTGTGTATGGGTATGCTCGTGTGGGGCAATGTCCATCCAGTTTAGCGTTGCATTCCAGAATCACTTCAAAGCCAATTCCATTTTGGGGTACACACAGCGAGAGAGATGGGTTTTTGAGAATATCTTGGTTCATAAAAAGTTTCATCCAGACTTCCACTGCTTCCTTTGATGCCGGCGTTCCCATGCTTCTGGTTAACCCCAATTACTTTTTGTTTTACTTTCACAGTTTCTCGCTGTTAATTATCTACGGAAAGGGAAGAAGAAAGAAGAGATATGTTTAGTGGTGTACATAAAAGACACCAAAGGAGACAGTTCAATGCATCGAGCTTGTAGATAAAACTGAGTTTCAGTGAAAATATGGCTTCGTTTCTGCTCAAGGCTCGGTTGCTAGTGGTGAAGTGTTACGAGAGTCCCTCACTCAATTCTATTAATCCTTCCACTAATCTTGCAATGTATGGTTTAATCATGTGACCAGGTCAGAGACGTGTTCTGGCGACGGGCATGCATTCATCGGCATCAGATCAATAAAAACAACCTACCCGGGTTAGTGCCTTCTGCAGGGAAAATGTAATTACAGCTATTTTTAAACGTTTCACTATTTAATAACCCGCCGGCGAGTTGGAGATGGTAAGTGGAAGGAGTGGTAGCGTTAGCTCTAGTCTGGATGATGTGATTCACTATTGTCTGTATGATTCAGTTTATATAATTTTCCCTGCTGCAGTTCCAGGAACAAGTTCTACATTTACTGATTGCTGTAATGAGATAGAAAATACAATATATATATAAAATCGGGTACCATCACAGCACAAAATGGGGATTTGATAACAAAATTGAGCTATTATATTGTGCAATTATTAAAAACAATTTTTATGTTGGCTTATTCTTCCATGATAAAATGTAATTTTAATAAACATACCCGTGTTGGTCGTGTAGCAGGGTCGTCAGAGAGACTTTTAGTGGTCTTATATTCAGTTTTTTATGGTCTGGTTGTAACAGGTTGTAATGGTCTGTGACAGCTCTACAGCTCGTAGAGTCTTTCCAGACCTTCTATATGCTTCATGTCTTCCCTACTCTAGATATGATTTGAGGATGATATCTATATTTGAATGAGCGGGAACATTTTTCAATAGTTTGTGTTTGAAGTTGAGTTTTTGTTGTTGTTGTATAAAACCTTATTTCTTAAATGGTCATATTTTCATCAGCATAAAAAGTGTTTTTCTTATGCTGTTACAATTGCGTGTGAGAAATGGGAAAATCCTATCTTTAAAATAAATCATAGAGTTATTAAACCAGATGATCAACTCTATGTGTGTGTGTGTGTGTGTGTGTGAGTGTGAGTGTGTGTGTGTGATTGTGTTGTTATTTCTGGTGCGTTCAGACAATCAGACCATGTTTAATGTGTTATGCACGAGACTTTGATATTTCTCTCTCTCCTGTTTTGCCTTTCATTGTATGTAGTAGAGCGAGTCCCACCCCACTAGTCCCACTAAGTAAACACTTACGTTTGTATTTCCAATGAGCTTTTTCTACCATTTGCATGTAAATTAAATTTAAGTAAGAATAATCTACTGTTAATTGTGTGTGTGTGTGTGTGTGTGTGTGTGCGTGTGCGCATCTGTGTCTGTCTGTGTGTGTGTGTGTGTGTGTGTGTGTGTGTGTGTGTGTGTGTGTGTGTGTGTTGTGTTAGGGAATTAGCTAGCAGTTAGCGTAAGTGTTTTTGTAAGCCAAACATAGGCATTACAATTCTGTACTGTTTTGCACACATTTTTAAGTTGTTAATAAGAACTCTAAACATGAAGGTTGTTCAAAGGCTTAAGCTGACACTATATTTGTATGTAATACATCCATTAGGAGAGACTGTTAACTTAGTCATGCTAGGCTGTGATGGCAAAACATGAACTTTATTTTTAACTTTATATAGCGTTGTTCAAACACAAAGGCCATTCAGAGTACTTTATATCAGCAGGAATCACTTTTGAAAGACATTTAAAGGACAAAAGGTAAAATAATAAGTTTAACAGTACAGACAATAGAATACAGTTTTAATATAAAGCTGTGGAAAACAAAATTATATGTTTTAAAATGTCTGCACAAAACGCTAGCCACCATGTGTTCCAAATTAAAATAAAAAACAACATTTATATCAACAACTTTAAATAACAGCACTGTATTAATGTAGCCTCATAATATAGCAGCTACCTAGTCTCACAGCGTTGTCCAGGTAGCCCACTGGTATTATGTATTACTATATAAATGCTATTTAGAAGTCAATTGCATTCATATCCAGATTTTTTTGTGTCATGCTTCTCCACAACATAATTTTTCTGCTGCTGAACATTTTTTAATTAAGCTCATGTTGTAAAAAAGGCTATATATGGACTACCAAATTTTACTAAGCTAGCTGTGTGACTAATGAGGATTACAATGTGTACCGAAGACGGTACAGACCAGTCCATGATACGATACAAACCCACCGGCTGATGTGGAAGCGGGACCTGGCACAATCTCCGTTATCAACAGTTACAGACCATGGATATATTATGACTATAAGTTTTAACGCCATGTTGGACTTTATTTTCTCTGGAGGCTTTCTTTATGATACCTGCCGGCAACTAACTATGGCAAATAAAATTGTGTCTTGATACAAAGCTTGTCGTTTTTTATTCATTACTTTATTATCGAAATGCAAATACGGACATGCATATACTTTTATGTTGTATGTTGGGCTCCATTACAGCTAACCACTGTTTTACAACGCTCAATAGTTACGTGTGAAATGTGAGGGCAGCCGCTTCAGCAAATCAATATCCTGTATGACGGCATGATGTTATCCACATAGTCCACAGGTCGAGAAATATTAAATGCAAAACTCTAAACAAAAGTAGCCGAGCTTGTATCTGGAGGCAAACAAGTTCCTGTAATGTCCAGCTCTACTCAACGCTGCACCATGGACGTTGTCATAAATTGACAATATTATACTACTATACTATTAACTCGCGACTGTACTGCGTTTTTCTTTGGTTTGCGGGTACATTTCGACAGCTTGGGACACTATGATCACACGATGAAAAGAATGGCTGTGCCGGTGGAACGTCACTTTAAGTACATTATTGCCCACGTTTAACATTTACATTTAGCGCATTTAGCAGACATTTAACATGTCAATACATCGTTCATCAAGTTTGTCTGGTCAATATCACATGAAACTTAACATTACCTCGCGCTCGCCATCTATTTTCAATCTATTTTCTTCATTCAAGCATCTTTTTAGTTTGACTTTTCCTTCTCACTCTCCGACGGGCAAGCCGGCGCATGCTGCGTAACATCATTGGTTGCCGACAACAAGCCATTAGCAACCACAGGTACCGATTCATTGTAGATGTAGCGGAGGTGCCAGGTCGGGCGAAAATAATCAATCACTTTCGAGATCTATAAACACACGCAGAGGAGGCGTCGGGGGGGCGGATATTTTTTAGAATAGTGTGTCTTTTTAGTTTTTGTCTTAACGTACCTTTTAAACATTTACACCGTGGATTTTACTACTGGATTACTAACTATCGGGCACTCAGCTCACCAGAGAAAACACAGATATGAAAGAGAACAGAACACATGAGGGTGGGGGGGTGGGTGGGCGGAGACTAGAGAGGGACAAATGATCCTGTTGGTAGAACAGACAGAGCAGAGGATGAAGAGAGAAGGGGTGGGAAACCCGAGGAGAAGGGGCCAGAGACGGGGCCGTTCTACTTTCATCTGTTCTGCCGACGACTTAACTGCTGTAACAGGTTTGGATGTCTCTCTCTCTCTTTCATGTACACACACACACAGAAATGTATAAACACACGGGAGATGGAAAAGGACACGCACACACACTGAGGAGGAGCACAGTTAAGAGTTCTTCTAAGGGGAAGAGATAGAGAACAGCGTAGAAGGCCTAGGAGGAACCTAATTAGGACAGTGGAATGTGTTACCTTTGTACTGTATGGTGCAGGATGAGCCAAGGCATTAAGCAGAGAAGCGTTCTTTTTAACAATGTATTTATTGCAGAGAAGAGTTTTGCTAACTTTATAATGAGGTATAAATGAGTATGTCCTGTCTAGAACGCCAATTTTGACAGAGAATCCCGCCTCTAACCATGTCTGGATCAGAAATTGGGACATTATATACTGTACATTCCCGCAGGACATTCCCACAGTGCTCTCCACAATGTGAGGGCGTTTTTTGTACGTCCGATCGCTCGATTAAACTCTCGAGGAGACGAGCAGTAGTAGTTTGTAGCGGAGCAGGACGAAAGGAGCAGTGGGGAATTGTGGGAGTGGGAGCTGCTTCTGTGTCATGAAAGGAAACACAGATCTGGGCCAGTCACAGACTTCAGACTTGCTTTATGTCTGATGACAAAATCAAATAGATCTCTGTGTTCGGGTTTTAGGCTGCTTCTCTAGCTTTCTACATGTTGGGACAATGGGTAGAATGCCGATTGAGGAGAACTTCTGGAGATTTGGGAAACGAGGGCGAGCAAAATCGCCGTCGAACGTCTAATGGAACGCAGCCCGGCTTGTGTGATGGCGGAAGCAAAACGTGGATAACAACACGTATGCCGCGGCCATGCATAGATTCACATGCTCAGTAAACAACCCCACAGCTACACCGTGGCATTTAAATGCTAATGCGGTTTAGATTGAACGCTCAATTGGTATTGAGGAACCTAATGTGTACTGATAAAGCGTTCCCCGCGCCATTATACCACCACCACCACCACTGTCCAAGAGGGATTTCAGGCTGCTAACTTTAGCCTTGTGTGTAAATGTCCCCAATGTCCACAGCCTAGAAACATAAACCTTAAACTTGCTTAGATGAGAGTCTACGGATTCAGGAGGGAAGAAAATATCCCCACAGTCTACCTGTAAGTATCCTTGATCAAGATGCCCTAACCTAATCCTGCTTCTTAATGGCATGTATCTGAATTGACTGCATGCCACTTTGGATACCTATGACAAAATCGTAGTAAATGTAAAGAGTCGAGCCATGGGTAGTGGTGGCCGTGAACAATCTGTAGCCATTCTGTATCGACAAGGTGTTTTAGCTCACTACATCTTGCCGGATGTTCTCTCTATAGTCGCTGTCATGCGTTTAAATCCTGGAAGCTCAAGAGCTTCACGAGTGAGGGCATGGAACCACCACACCTGGCACCGACCACCGTTCCACGGTCAGAATTGCTCCGATCTCGAGCTTCACATTCTCACACCTAGCGGAACACCAAGCAAACCCTCTTGGCCATGGTAGGGTGATTCAGTGGCTTAGAGGATATGTCCCACCACAGTGTCTTTGAGTTCATGCAGTGGATGCAGGTGTCTATTCCTGATTCTGTGCCCTCTATTGAAACTAGGTCAGCATGCGCTAAATGACTAAATAGTAAATGTGTGTACGTCTCCCAACGGTAAGCAGTGTTTCTGAAAGGAACTCTTCCCTTATCAATCGTTATCATCGCAATTACTTTTAATCATCATCATCATTAAACAAACTAGTTTGTGCTGCAGCAAGAGTGTTGGCCAACAGTAGCGTGGTGTCGTGCAGGTTTTAATACTTTTCTCAGTAGGGAAATGATGTCTCCGCTCACCAGGAGCAAATAATAATGCCACTGTAATTACACAGCCCCGGCGTTCGCTCTCCACACACACACACACAGACACACACACACACACACACACACACACACACACACACACACACACACATACACACACTCAGGCATGTGGATGCACCATAGAAGTATGTGCACACACACACACACGCACACACACACACACACACACACACACACATACACACACTCAGGCATGTGGATGCACCATAGAGGTGTATGTGTGTGTGTGTGTGTGTGTGTGTGTGTGTGTGTGTGTGTGTGTGTGTGTGGATATTTTAAACACTCTTTGCAGGGGATGCTGGGAGTAGTGCACCGCGACACATAAAGACTTAGCATGGAGTCCAACCCAAGCATATCTCTAACTACAGTACCTGCTTATTGGTTTCAGGCAACCTCTGTTAAGTGCATTATAATTATATTGTGTGTGATTCATATTGCATCACAATGGTTTCTTTTTGTTGGTCCAAAGCAACACAATGGAGTTTTTCTTTATATACAAAGCCACAGTAAGCACTCTTCCTCGTAGTAATAATAATGACACTAATTGTGTTGTTTATGTAGTACTTTTCAAAACAGAATTTGTGGGGAAAACAAGTAAACAAATATTGGTAAAATGAATACAGCACAAATGTGAAATAAAATACATTATATTACTGGGTTTATGCCCAGGGTTAGTTTCCTGACTCCCTTGTTAGCAAAGTTAGCTTGAATTGATATATTGATATTCCATGACGGACGAATTGTGTGGCTTGCGCTGCCAGTATTCTTCTGAAACAGATGCTTAGCTATCAACAACAGTCCTGAGACAGCTGGTTCTTCTGGAAAGAGAAAAGTACAACAACACCTACTACTTTGTGCTTGCTCCAACCCACCTGCTGATCTCAGGGTCTTTAGAGCTCCAACCAACTATTTTTACAGGCAATGGGGGCCAGCCATTCAGCCATTTGTTGTGTGCATGGTGTGGACGTGTGACTATTAGCAGTGTGGATTGATTACTGATGGGGGTAGAGAGACACACAGCTGTCTCCAGCGCTTACGATGGATCCAGCGACGGATAACGTTGTGGATCCCAGTGCAATGGAGGCCACGGTGTAGCTTTGACAGTCCTGCATCCCTGAAGCAGAATCTACAGTTGCAAAACAGTTGATAATGTTTCCAGCGGATGAGCAGACAAAGGGGATAAAGCTGAAATAGCAATGTATTTCATGTCATGAAAATGTATAGAAATGTCTTTCTACACGTTGAAAATGTATTTTTTTTGGAGTGTAGTGCTCAATGCTACACAAACAAAAAGCCCCAGTCTGCAGAAGACACAAAGGGAGGTTGCAGGAGTACTGAAAGTCTATACTCAAGTAAAAGTACAATTACTCCCATACTAAATGACTCAAGTAAAATTGAAATTTACCATTTGAGAAAACTACTCACGTACAAGTAAAAAAGTACCTGGTTAATAAATTACTCAAAGTAGTTTGCATTTTAATATTTTGTAGGGCCAGAGCAAAATAATGAAAAAACAGCACTTTTTTAAAATGAAGTAGAGCAGGTAGGTTAATCAAACAAATAAGGATAGCCTATACAATTGAGATATGAACAATCTCCCACTGTCTCTCCATCTCTTCCTCTCTAATAGGGATGTTCCTGACTCATAATTTCCCTGGCAGTTAACCAGACGTTTTGTGAACGTCGACTAAAAAAAGAAAATGCCTAGAAATCTGTCAAAATTGAGCACATTACAATCTAAGAGGCCAAACACTGTCGGAAGAAACATTGTGTGTATTATAAGAGCCATTTGAAATGCTTAATGTAATGTGAAATCCTATTTTAAATGAGGCTGAAAAGTGCCATTTTTGCGACGTGCATTAGGCCTATTCCATCTCTCCTATTAAATGCTCTCATGTAGCGAATGTGTTCGGCATCGCACCAGTTGAACTGTTAGGTAGCTGGGGGCAATCAGTTAGGAGTTGTCTAGCTTTGGAAGTTTAAATCTAAATAATCATCATGGTCATGAAAAGTCATGAAAAGACCAACTGATTGCAAATGGCAGCTGACATGACCGCAGTTCTGTTGTAAAATGAAATTATTAAATTAATGATTAGATGTTTTGGGAAACATTTTACCAAGCACAGCAACTAGTCGCGAACATCCCTACTCTCTACCACTCTCTTCCTCACCTACCCTTCTCTCTCTTCATCTCTTCCTCTCAACCCCTCTCTTCCTCACCTACCCTTCTCTCTCCATCTCTTCCTCTCTACCCCTCTCTTTCTCACAGACTGGTTGTAATGAAGGTATGAATGGCAAATTTAGCGAAGTAAAAAGTAGGTTACTGGCTAAAAAATATACTCGAGTATAGAGTAGAAGTACAGTTTAAAAAAAGGAACATGAAAGTGCTCGTTCCTTAAAAAAAAATACTTTTTTACTCATGTGCGTTACTTACCACTGGAATTAGTGTTTGTGTAAATGCAACCAATATTTAGAGATTAACGATTTATAGGATTAGATGTAGAGAAAGAATAGTTTTCTGTCAAAACAATTAGCAATTACATTGAAAATGTAATTCATATCCTAAAATATGAAGAAAAAAATTGTAGTAATTGTAGTAATGCTTGTCTTTTTCAATCATCTAAAATCCTTGGTTTGTCTAGACTATTTATTTAGCATTTAGATTATATCTGACTTGCCATCCACTAGCTCTTATTCACAGCACAAACAAAAAAGCCCAGCTAACCTTGTGTTCTGAAGTTTATAGCCACTCTGCACTCTGTCCACTTGATGCTTAAAAATCGTGCTTGGATAAAAGTGTCTGACAAATGACGTGCCAAATGTCAAATCTGAATGTAGTTTTTGATTATTCTACTGTATTTTTTGAAACATGGTGGGTTTAGTCTGGACTTTAGAGTATAGATCTATATATCTATAGGGCTCTGGGAGTAGAGGCAAGGTGTTAGGTCTCTTGTTCTAGATCCTACAGATCTGTGCTTGCTGTCAGACATGTTGTGTGCCGTAGGTTTCACCGGCTCAAGCTCCAGGTCAGGGTTTGATCACACATCAAATCCACTGGCCAAGCCCTGCACTCTATTTCCTCAGTAGTCCTTCTTTAAACACCCCTCTCTCTCTCTCTCTCTCTCTCTCTCTCCCTCTCCTCCCCTCACCTCTCCTGCCCTCTTCTCTCCTCATCTCCTCTCTCATGTCCTCTCTCCTTTCCTCATCTCCTCTCTCATGTCCCCCCTCCTATCCTCTCTCCTTTCCTCTCTCCTCTCCTCTCCTCTCTCCTCTCGTCTCTCCTGCTCTCCTCTCCTATCTCCTCAGGATTGACTGACTCTTTTCATCACAGAAAATGCCTCATCTCTCGCCATGGCAACGCACGCTGGCTTTTTTTTCAACCAGGTTGAATTTCATTAACTAGTATGTGTGTGTGTGTGTGTGTTTAGGTATGTGTGGCTGTGTATGTTTGGGTGTATGTTTTGATGTGCGTGTGTATGTGTGTGTGTGTGTGTGTGCATCTGCGTGGGCTGCGTGTGCTCCGTGACAGAGATGAAAAGGCCCAGTGTTCTTTTGAAGCCGACATTCCAGCATTGACGGAGCGAGAGGCGGAGAGCCGGGGGTAAGTGTGTTGCGGCGACGGGGGAGGAGGAGAGAGATGGAGAGAACGGAGGGAGGGCGAGGAAGGAGGAAACCCTATGTGTGCGAGCCAGACAGACATGTCTGGGTGTCTCAGAGAAGAGCAGAGGACACAGAGAAACGGGGGAGAGAGGAGAGAGAGACAAGAGGCACCCACGATGAGAGAGAGAGAGGCGAAGGAGGGGGAGAAAGAAGATGGGCCAATTAGAACGGCAGCTTTCTCACTCTCCTTTGGTCTTCTGCGGTCCGCGGGAGGGTATCTCCCTCCACATGTACTTTCTTTGTCTCTCTCTCTCTCTCTCTCTCTCTCTCTCTCTCTCTCTCTGACTCACTACCTTACACAGGTACTCTCTTTGTCTCTCTCTATATCTCTCGCCCTCTCTCCTTCCCTCTCCGTGGCTCACAGGGCTGGTTTCTCCTCAGGTGGCTCCACCCAGACAACTCCATCCGCTCCAGTCCTCCATATATACACCTTGGCAGGGGGAGGAGAAGAAAACCCACCAAAACCTTTTTCTGTTCTCAAAGTCAAACTGTCTTTGAGTTCAAACTGTCCCTTATTACCTCTTCCTTTAGCCAGTCTGCCTTTTTAATGGCTCCAGCTTTTCTTCTTTTCTTCTAAACGTTGAGCAAGCCAACCTTTCGCTCTCTCGCTCTTCTCCACCTGCCCAGTTCCTCCTTCATCTCCACCTCCCCACCTCCCAGTTCCTCCTTCATCTCCACCTCCCAGTTCCTCCTTCATCTCCACCTCCCAGTTCCTCCTTCATCTCCACCTCCCCTCCTCCCAGTTCCTCCTTCATCTCCACCTCCCCACTTCCCAGTTCCTCCTTCATCTCCACCTCCCAGTTCCTCCTTCATCTCCACCTCCCAGTTCCTCCTTCATCTCCACCTCCCCACCTCCCAGTTCCTCCTTCATCTCCACCTCCCAGTTCCTCCTTCATCTCCACCTCCCCACCTCCCAGTTCCTAATTCATCCCCACCTCCCAGTTCCTCCTTCATCTCCACCTCCCAGTTCCTCCTTCATCTCCACCTCCCC
>OOFB01012152.1:42989-51422 GCA_900323305.1 Trachyrincus murrayi | reverse complement strand
CACACGCACTATACATTAGTGTAGTCTAGTCTGAGGGTGGTCATATCAGAGACAGGAGTGTGGGCTGTGTTATAGATTGTTCATACATAAAAAAAAAAGGCTGTGACGGCAACTGAACACAAAACTGGAGGAAAATGTGGGATGAAAATGGGAGATGGGGCTTTTTTTTACCTTGGCGAGGATCTGCTTGTCTTTGATAATGTATTCATACGTGGTGAGAAGAACATTAAATTTCCCACTGCGGAGCTGCGGTACTAGTCCCCGCCGCAGGCCAGGGGTACCCTGGTGCCCGACATGAAGAGAACAGAAGGCAAGGATGAGACAATGAAACAGATAGGCTAAAAGAAAAGAACAAAAGGGACAGTTTCTCACCTTATAGGAAATTTTAACCACAGAGGGTGACCACTTATCCAGCTCGTAAACCCAGTTGGATAAGGTACTGAAAAGAAGAAAAATAAATAAATAAATAAATAAAAGGAAATTATGCGCATAATTAGCAAGACAACAGAAAGAAAGTGTGAGGGGGAGTGAGGGAAGGAAGCCAAGTCAAAAGACAAGCCAAAATCACAACCTGAATAAGTTTTTTCCAAGATGCCGTTACAGTCCCACATCGCTTTCCCCTATCAGATGTATTTTGCCAAACAACTGTCAGAGAGAAAAATGTGTCTTGCAGGGGCTGGCAGTTCATTAACTTGAGCAAAAGGATCTGGATCTCATCCAGCCATACTCAAAAGGGGCTTCGTCTACGACGACTCTCTGCACGGGGCCTTCTGGGACAGATTGATCTTTAAATCCATCACCTCTCATTACCGGCCACGTGACCACGGACGACCCACACCAGGCTGCTTTAATGCTTCCCTCCTCCATTGTACAAATCAAATAGAGCTCTGCAGCACAGGGATACGGGCTATCTGCAAAGCTCTGTTCCCACACTTTGTAATGAGGCAGAATGGTGGAAGAGAGGTGGACGTGTGTGTGTGTATATGTGTGTGTGTATATGTGTGTGTGTGTGTGTGAGACAAATTCTTTAACATGCTAATCTAAAACCACCGGGTTTTTGAACAAGCGGCCATAATAGGGAAAAAGGTGGACGCCTTTTACTTTCAAAATGATAAATTAAACCCTAGGGGAACACCTAGGCTGTTATTTGATGCGCGTAGTCTACCAGTAAAAAAAACTTTTTTTTATTTTTTATTGTACCAAATCGGATAGAAAAGTGTAACCCAATTTAAGAGTGCATATTTCTTATCCACTGCAGTTCAAAAGGTCTCCTTCCTTCCTGTTGGACCAAATTGCTTTAGATACAGTGCTGTTTGAGGTGTGGGAGGACAGGTGGTATTCTTTAGAGACTTAGTACTTATATTTATTTTGAACAAAAGTTAGGGCTGCAATGAAAAAGTAACAACACATACAATTATGTATGAATATTGATTCAGGGCTAATGATGAGCCTTAAGCTATAACTGTTCCGAACTGTCCCAAACTTCAGCCGTCAGCAACATAAATACACTGTTAGTTATTTAAATTAGACACACACACACACACACACACACACACACACACACACACACACACACACACACACACACACACACACACACACACAAAAGGCTAAAAGTATGCTACCGGGTAAAATAAACTGATGAACTGAGTTGACTATAAAAATATGATGATTTCTAATTTTCTTCAAACCACTTGAAATGCACTAGCAGTGAACATCCCATTAGAAACTATCTGTATATAGACATAGACAGGCAGGTATGGACCATTACCTGTGCAGAGCAATGCAAAACGTGTCTCCGTGCCAGCTCTCGAGCCCTATTAAAAGCACGGTGCTGATAAGCTAAGCACACTGGACCATGTTAATTAACAATATTTGAAAATGTCAAAGAAAGAAAAAAAACGATGTCAATTTGTTGTTGTTGTTTTTGTTTCAGCCTCAGGCAAACACAAACAGAAGCCGTTAACGTCGAAGGCTAGGATCAGGGGGGCAGCAGAGAGGTACTCACGAGAGCGGAACGATGATCAGATAGGGCCCGTTGAGTCTCTTGTGCTCCATCAGGTAGGTGATGAGGGCGATGGTCTGGATGGTCTTGCCCAGGCCCATCTCGTCCGCCAGGATGCCGTTCAGGTTGTTGTTGTACAGCGACACCATCCACTCCAGCCCCTGGACCTAAAGAACACAGGGAGAGACAGGGGGACGGACGGTCGTTAGGGTGAAGGGTTCGAACCCCAATGTCCAACTGTAGGCATCCTTGAGCAAGTTGCCCAACCCCTAATGACAATGATTGAAAATAAAATAAAACTATTTAGCATCTGCTAACTGTTCACTAAATAGTGAACAGTTAGCAGACTGTTCACTAAATAGTGAACAGTTAGCAGATGCTAAATAGTGAACAGTAAAAAAACACGTATTCCCGGTATTGCACAAAAAGTTGTAGTGTGTAGTGTATGCAATTAAGAAACTAGGACAACCATGAGTCCAGGGAAAGTACAATTCCGATTAAAGTATGTAAACTTGTGGAGACAAGTTAGGATTATTTCAAGCATGATATGCTCTGCATTACTGCTCAAGTGTAGAGCGTAAGCGTAAGGCGCATCCGCTTTCAATGTGCTCCCATGCTAATCAATGAGCGCTCCCATGCTAATCAATGAGCGCTCCCATGCTAATCATGTTTGCTTCCGTTTGTTCTCTACGCCCGAGCTGCGGTGTGTTTAGGTCTTCAGATGTATGAATGTGCAGTGCTATTTTAAGTTCAGACCTCCAGGCCCAAGTCGGCAACGCGATACACAGCCTACGACCAACATGCCCTGTCACGTGGCGGATATGAAGACATTAAGAATATCATTCCTATTGTGCTTCAAAAGGTGACCACTGACTTCAGGAGTTTAGGCTCTGACACGAGAACGAAATGTCATATGCTTCTGCAAAATCCGTAGGACAGCGTCAAATAAGAGTCCAATAAAGACGAGAAGAAGGAGAGGAAAAAAACACAGCGTTAGTAACCGAAGACAGCCGAAGCCTGTCAATTCCCAACGACATTCTGTACCAGAAAGTAAACAAAGAAAATAAGAACACGGTGTATGAAAAGTACCGATGCTAGCCGAAGAAAGAATTCAGCATACGTTACAAATGTGGTAATGAGGTAAAAGGCGCTGTCTCATACTGTCTCAAGTGGATGTGGCTCGCGGGGAGACAATTTAGGTTTGTAGCACACACTACAGACACTTCCATCCAATTACTGAGGGCCTCCGGATCCCCCTGGGTCACCCCGGGATGACACGCACACGCACACACACACACACACACACACAGGCCAATTTTGAGGGAAAATAAATTGATGATAAACTTGCAACTGTCAGTTCCGTTTCCGTTTCCCTTTCGTCCGCGTCCCTCGTGGCTCACGGCCAGAGCCGGAAAAAAAATAAGTTAAGGAGAAGTTAAGTTTGATCCGGTTAAGAGAGTTATTGCTTGTTATTGCTTTTGTGAAAGAAAAAACGACCCAAAAACAACTAAACAACGCAAGCAGCAGTGTAACAGGCCCTGGCCGAGGGGTGATCTCACTCTGCCTGGTCAACCGTCTCGCGAGGGGGACCGCCGCTAATAAAAGGTTGCGATACGGGGTTTCTGACCCTGCCGATTGCTATGGAAACCTGGTTGGGTGTTGTTGATATGGGTCTGATGATGCAAGAGCCGTTTTGTGAGAAAAGGGACTCCCATCAGGAAGAAAATAACATCGAACTGAAGAATTGATCGATTGAAGAGAAAAACGCTATGGTATGAAAATATGTGCAACAACGTACATGTAAACAAAACCGGGGGGAAAATGTAAACAAAGTCCTGAAATCTACTGACCGGCTGACTGCGGGTAAATCATTTAAACAGCAAGTCATTAAACAGTCAGCAATTATGTTGTGCGAAGGTGGCGCTAGCGTAACGCCGCGTGCTCGTTATTACCTGGTAGTGTTTCAGTAATCCGTTGACGAGGAATGAAGACTGCTTCTCCACCCTCTCGACGACGGCATGAGCCACGCCGTAGTAAGACTGGGAGCTGGGCTCCCCGGTAGGTTCGCTGTACTCATCATCCACATCCTGCTTGACCGACCTGCAGGGTGAATAATGCACAGCCTACTGTGAGTTGTGGGGGACACGAACGCATGTACGTCAACCACCCCACAGCTCGGGCTAGTGCTTTAAAGTGATGGACAACATAAATCCGTAATTTACTTCTAAATACGTTATTAATGGTTATCAAGGTGTGCATTAAGCATCAGAAAATGATGTTCCATGAAATCCATTGCAATCTCACGTCATTTCAGACTATCGATTTCCTTCTATTCCTGATTTAAATGGGTGGAGTCTATTTTGCCTTCTGACTAAGTAGCCGGGCGGGTGACCAATTACCGGACACTCACGTGGCCAAGCCAGGCCACTCACACTACGGCAACGGTGCCTATTCACAGAGTTTATTAGCTCACTTTGAGATGCATATTCATATACTTTTTGACATTTTCCTGACAAGATATTTGGTAGGTGTGTAGTGGATACCTCCCTCTGTGATATGTTAGTTATTTTACGTTTTTAGATCCTGTTGCCCATCACTTTAATGATCCATGGGTTGTTTTTTATTAAGGTTAAGGATTAGACTGGTGCTGTGGCCCCGGCTTTCCAGACTGTGAGTTTCGCATGGTTGGTTTGAATTCGTAAGGACCTGGGATTTGGCTGAAACCATAGACTAAATTATTTACAAGGAATGGGTTTTGTTGTACTTTGTACTTTGCTATTTAAAGGTGCTATATGTAACACATTTACTGTACTGAATTATAAAATGACCATGGTATGTCATCAGAGATTAAGGAAACATGCCAAGTCGAAATACTGGCTTCTCCGACAACAACGCTACAGCCAGTATGTTCCCCTTTGAAATGTCCATGCTGGGCCGGAACGTCTGTTTTTGTTTTGGCCTGTGTGTTCACTACTCTCCGAGTAACCCGGGTTGCCAGATATGGAACAAGTTGGCATACAAACAGAGCATGCTGCAGTCATGGAAGCACGCAAAGAAACTGGATCAACTGAGATTGTAATACATTCTACACAACCTAAAAAGCCTTGTCCTCTTTCGAAAAAGCTCCAAGACCAGAGCCGTGCCAAAACATGGGTAAATCTCGGAGTTGCATTTGAAAGATGGAAGACGCCTTAGAGCCCAGAAGGATTTCAAGAAAGATGCCAAGATGGCTAATTTTCACCGGAACAGGTAAGTATTGAGCTTCAGCTAACGTTAGCTTATATCTGTGTGAACGTAAACATAGCCAGCCATGCATCGAGCTGACATTGACATTGAGTTATAAAAAATCCACATGAGCTGGGTTATAATTTGCAAACAATAAATACTTGCAAACGTATACATTAGCTGATCAACTTAAAGTGTAGGACTCTTCGTCGCTTATCATTGTCAAAACAGAATAATTGCGCTCGTCTCAAAATATAATGTTGCGCTCGGCTCGTCTTGCGCTCGTGTTCGTTCAGTGTCCTCAACCTGGCAAACCGCGTGGGGGAAGAGTGTATTGGTGAGTATTGTGAATTGGGAGTGCAGTTTAAACGCTAGGTGTCATTGTTACATATAGCTCCTTTAACATAATTCCTTAACAAGTTGTCGCAGATAAACTTTGCTAATGTTTGCAATGGTGTGTTCGAGAATCAGCATTCAGCGAATTCACTGAGGCATTTTTTACTTAGATATTCTGCTGATTCAGTTTCTGTCCTCAATCACGGTTGTTAATATGGAGTGCAATCAGCAGACTTCTCCTTTTTCGTTCCTCAAAGTATGTATCCAAGCCATCAAGACTATTAAAACTATTTATAAGGCTCGGGGAAAGTTGAAGAGAAGAGCGGAAAGTGAAAACTCAGCCTTTCCCTTGATGGTTCCTGGCATGTTTCCTTATGGATTAAGACAGCTAGATAAGTAACCCAGAGCCCTGCAGTGAATTTAGAGATACTGTCAAGTGAAAAAAAGGAGAAAAAGAAAAAGGCATGGATGCACACGCACTCGATGATGGCGGCCGTCACGGGCACTCCGTCCCCGTTCGGATCGATTAGGCTCCTCTCCTCGCCACCGTCTCCCCTGAGAGCTCCTTCGTCTTCCTCCTTCAAGGCAGGGTTGAGAACGCGTGAAAGAAAACAACGCAACTTGAGTGCCACAGTTAGCAGGGAAATTAAAACAGAGTGCATATGCGGCTACCGCCCTCTGGTGGTGGTTGGTAGATTTTGGGATGCGTGATTCAAGCGTGTTGAGGGGGACTCCGCTATCTCTTTCTCTCTCGACAAATGCTGCGTTGAGAGCGAGCAACGATTTGACATTTTCATATCGGGGGGGGCGCACTCCAGGACAGTCTCTGACAGAAGGAGTGTTTCTTAATGAGAAGGTTACAGACCTCTTCCTCAAACTCTGAGCCGCTGTCCTCGCTGTCAGAGCGCGGGGCCACTTCGTATCTGCAGGAAGGAAAAATGGCAGGTCACATGAGAGACTGCAACAAGCAAACACCCTAAAACACTCCCTAAAACTCTGTTAGAACCAAGCGGCAAGCCATAGACTTATTGCAAGGCAGCCATTCAATTCCTGCCCTCAATGTGCCAAATATGGATCGTTTCCACTGCTGGTTGCAAAAATCTCAAACAATGGCGCCGTCCATAGAAAGCAAATCTACACCCTGAAAACGGTCATGTGTAAACCAATGGGTGACGCTACGTACATATTTTTTTTACAGTCTATGATTAGAAAAGAGTGCCATCTTCATCCTCAGCAATTCAAGCAAATACCACAGTGATGGGAAGTAATCAAACTTTGAATAGCTAAACGATTTTTCATGATGAAGGGCACACATTTGTCATCTAAAATGGGAGATTTCGTACGACCGGAAAATTACCCAGGGTTCATCTCTAGCCAGGCTTCCAGCTGGCTGGATTTAGGAGCTTCTGTTCCCTGCAAAACTTTGCCAGTCTCCGTTTGAATCACTTTGACAGGAAGCTCGCTCATTTGGCTGCTTTCGTCCATGGGCTAAGGGAGGTACAGAAAATAACAAAGAAATGTGCCAATCCTTGTATACCTTCCAGAATTCCTGTAAAGGATGGTTGATTTCATCTAATCACTGGTTTACACATTTCTGACACACCATCTAGTCACACATGCATCACATGCATAGAGAAAAGGCACATACACACATGCACATACTGCAACTGAAGAAACAAAGAGCAATAATTGTGTGTGTGCGCATGTGTGTGTGTGTGTGTGTGTGTGTGTGTGTGTGTGTGTGTGTGTGTGTGTGTACACACATGTGAGAGTGTGTGCCTGTGTGTTTTCAAGCACCTGTGTACATGTGTTCATTAACACTTCATACAACACTTCGCTCACCTCTCCATCAGGTCCTATAGCACTGGTGCCTTCACCACTTCCGTCAGGCTTCTAGGCGCCATGCAACCAATGAGAGAACACGTGAGGGACCACATGACATGACACATATAGGACATACATTACATATATAGGATTCTGCAGGAACATATGGGGTTAAGACAAAACGGAGGCGAACGCAGCCCTAGTGTTGCGTTTCTCAAGTGGCACACACAGAGCACCTTAAAGACGTTCTTTGGTGTCTTTGGTCCATTTCTCAAAGGCTAAGAATGAATAGCAACTGCAGATGACATTAGGAAATTATTGTTTTTCCTATGATTGACATGGGTTTGATTGAATGATTGCATAGCCCTCTGGATAGCTTCTACACAGCTATCCAGAGGGCTATGCAACAACAACAACCACTAATAGCATGGACAACAGGAGGGCTGTAGCGGCGACAGCTCTGAAATAGATGAGGGGAAAAAAAACAGTAGGTGGTGAAGTAATTGCACCAGCTGTGTCTCATCTGCTCTGCTGCTAACTATTCTATTGCTGACTGGATGCAAACAAATAATATTGTAAGCTAGCCCAGCAATACGTTGCCTCGCTCTACCGCCTTCAGCACACTGTTTGGTGTCATCGCTCAACCAAATGAACTACCTGGCCTTTGGCACTTTAGAAATAGAAGGGAAGGCACAGCAATTATATAATAGAAAGAAAAACACACACACACACACACACACACACACACACACACACACACACACACACACACACACACACACACACACACACACACACACACACACACACACACACACACACAATTATATAATAGAAAAACAAACACACGCACACACAGACAGACAGGATCGCCCCCCTCTGATCTGCTGACCTTCTTCTTCTTCTTCTTCTTCTTGTCCTTGGCGGCCTGCGCGGCCTTGTGCTCGTACACCAGGTTGGTGAGGTTGGCCACGTACTCGTCCGTCTGCTGCAGCAGGTAGGCCAGCCGCTTGTCCTTCTTCTGGTCAATGAGCTTCCGGTAG
>OOFB01012152.1:20785-34244 GCA_900323305.1 Trachyrincus murrayi | reverse complement strand
GGGGTGCAAAATCTGAGTAAGAAGAGAGAAAGAAAGAGGGTTGGAAATAAAGGTGTGTGTGTGTGTGTGTGTGTGTGTGTGCGTGTGTGTGTGTGTGTGTGTGTGTGTGTGTGTGTGTGTGTGTGTGTGTGTGTGTGTGTGTGTGTGTGTGTGTGTGTGTGTGTGTGTGTGTGTGTGTGTGTGTGTGTGTGTGTAGCTTTGAAAAGCCTAAATGATTAGTTTCAGCATGGACGCATACAAACACAGCCTTGCACAGTCAGACCATATTCGCTTAATATCTCAAGGCACAACCAGAGGTACTCTCTCTCGCGTGAGGCTGTACAAATGCACCACCTGGGGTTTTAATGGTAGGTATGAAAATGTGCAAATTATTGGTGTATAATGTCCCTATTTAAACATGTTTAAATGAATTCAACATGAACAAGGGTGAAGACAGTAAGCTCTAAATATGTGTGTGTACCTTACACAACCATCTTAACAAAAAATGTGGTGCATATCAATTTCAGAAACGTGTAGAAAACATAAAAAAATTCATGATTCAATGCACTAGTTGTTTAGTTGCTAAAATACATTTCACAGGAAATAATTTTGGACCAATTGGACCATTTATTAATCATAAATAATCAACGCTGAGGAATAATTTCTCCTCTGGCAAATGTTTCATTAAATTAATATTTGAACATTTGGGATTTTATATTAGTAATACCGTGTCTGAACAAGGCCACTATGCAGAATTATGTCTTTTCTGCAACAACTTTTCCAAATGTTTGCTTGGTGCTTAGGGACAGGATCAACAAGAACTTGTGGATAATGAGGACCTTTACCAAATTGGATGGGCCTGAGAATCAACAGATTTCCGAAAACAAAGTGGTTCCCCTGATTGAATATTGACTTTCTGAGGTCAGTTTACCTGACACCAATTTCTGTAGCGCCATTGCCTCTTTCTTGCATCTCGACTTGAAGCAAAAGTCATCAGTTCGATTTCCAATAGTGCCGGTATTATGCTCGGGCACCTATTTTAATAAGTCCTACCTGCATTGCTTACAGTTAGTCCGATATTGTTAGACCGAAGCAAAGCTGTTATAAATAATCCAAGTTGGGATATGTATGATTTTAACACATGCATTGATGTTTCTATATAAAAAATAAATGCTGCAACACTCCTCCTCACAGCCTTGGTTTGCCGTGCCGTACAGGACGCTCAAGGTTGCTGAGATGCCCGTCAATATCTAAGAGAGATTAAGCGCCTTGAACTTTATTGCCATTTTTTCCGATGGTCCTGCTGAAGCGTGCGTAGAGGGGTCGATTGTATAAACAAGGTTGGGGGAGGAGGCCAACTTTCACTGGTCACAGAGAACATAGGTGACAGGGACACCATCAAAACAGGCTGTCTGTTACAGGCTGTCACAAGCTATTAAGGTTACTGGCCCTTCATAAAACAACCTTTTGTGGCATGGAAACTTTGGGTTTTATGTTTTGGAACATGTATTTCAAGAGTTTAAAATAGGTAGATATGTTATCTAGTTATAGATAACCGTTGACAGTGGGATTTGAAATAACCTGGAAAAGAAAGATGAAAACAACAAGTAAATATATGAACCTTGCTAAATATATGAACCTTAAAAAGGGGCCGTAGGTAAGATTTAAGAGCTATAATTTGACTGTAATTTGTAAGAAATGGCCTAGCCATCCATCAGCTATCAGTGAGTGAACGGCGCTGTGAGAATATCTGTTTCGAGTTGACTGTGCCTGCCTCTGTATGAGCCTCTCCCGGGTCATTGTCATTGTCACCATTTGTGACACGATCAGGTCATCGCTTCCCTAATGTTTGGTTCGGCAAATTCATCTTGCCTGTGAATCACAGGTGCGTGAAATGCAACACTTCTCAATGGTGGAGAAACGTAGGGAGGGAGGAAGCAGAGAGAGAGGGGCGGGAGCAGAGAGGGAAGGTTTTTTTTTGTTTAGTTTAAAAATCCGCTCTGTTCTCTCTTGCTTTACAGCTCTCGAATCTTACCGTCAGCACCTTCCATTGTAAACAATGTATTTAACACAAAGAATATTCACTATGGTGCTTGATGGACATGCTGCTGTACCGCCTAAATGTCCAATTAAAACAAAAACAAAAGGTCTTATCACATGACTGGCCTCTCAATAGAAAACACAAATTAGCTGGCAAGAAGAGCCTTTGGCACGTGTTGAAGGAGTAGTGACAAGCCGCGTGAAAGGCAGGATAATTACCTGTACTCTCTCTCCTGCAGGATCCCCACTGGGTCCAGGCCCTGTGGCTTCTGCACCGGCGTGACGCGGTTCTGCTTCTGCTGCAGCTGGATCATGGGTGACACCTGCTGCCCGGGTACCTGGGGGGCGGCCAGGCCGCCGGGTACGGGTCCCGGTTGGAGAGGCGCAGCCTGGGCGTGCGCAGGAGGCACCCTCCCAGCGGCAGGGGGGATGTGTTTCTGAGGGCTGTTTGGATTCTCCCCACTCTGCCCTGGAACACCAAAAGATAGGACTTGTTATATTTTCAATTAATAACCGTCTGTACTGATGTGAGTCTGTACTGGTGTGAGTCTGTACTGGCGTGAGTCTGTACTGGCGTGAGTCTGTGGATGAGTGTGTAATTCACTGTAGGTCGCTGTGAGGGTCTGCTAAATTACTAAATTAAATGAAAAATGTGGACAGAGTTGGTGAAGATGCTACTACGGACAGAAAACTTTTGACACGAAAACAGCGTTTTCACATTCATCCGGCGTAGTGTAAAAACATATTCAGATACAATATAAATGTGAAATCAATCAAAAACCGAAAAAGCATGGTGAAAAGCTTTAAGGATACTACATACTGACCTTCAGACCAAGGCTTGGGTCCTGAGCTCTGACTGTGAGCCTGCATGACCGGAGTGGGGCAGGGGCTGGACTGTGGACCACTTATTGGAGCCAATGGCATGCCTGTGGAAACATTTCCATGCCAGACCATACGAAGTAAGAACAATCGAAAGGTAATGTGAATACACTGCGTCTACCTGTCTGCTCCTCGTAAAAACGCTGAACATGCTACAAAGGCAAACCTCAAGCTCATTATAATGCGCATACACAACGGCGGTACTAGTTAAAAAAAAATCACAAAGTTGGTGTAGGTCGTAACCATGGGGATAACACATCCCCCCTCCTTCCTAGAACTCTCAGCCTAAAACGCATTTCTTTTTAAATCTCAAGTGTTCTAATTTGAGCTGAAAGAGGGGGTTCACTTACAGTTTAAAGTCCATGGGTAGAACACGCTTTGAGTGTCGCATGGCGTTACCTGGAGGCCTGTTGTAAGCGCTAGCAGTGGTCACATGCTGTGGTTGTTGCTGCTGCTGCTGCTGCTGCTGTTGTTGTTGTTGTTGCTGCTGCTGCTGCTGCTGCAGCATTGTGGGTAGGCTCCTCTTCCCCTGAACTGCCAACTGGAGGTTGTCAGGGAGCGGTTGCCCGCGGCCCAGAATCTTGTAGGCCAGAATCTGGGCTCGCAGCTGCTGCAGCTGCACCGGGCTGAAGGTAGAGGGCCCTCGGCCCTGCTGGCCCCCAGCCACCGCGGCACCTTGGGGATCCACAGGCATCATTGGGCTTGACTGGGTTGGAGGCATCTGGGGGGGTGTAGGACCACCGCTGCTGCCGCCACTCCCTCCTCCTCCTCCTCCTCCACCTCCTCCTCCAGACATGGGGCTGGAGGAATGTTCATGGACTCCGATGGGCGATGGGTGGGGGGACATGTATCCTGCAGTGAACAGGAAAGAGTTGGTACAGCTAAAGCTATAGCGTGCAATACATTCATTATTAATGGTACGTGTTTAGGCATGCACAATTGATTGCATATTAATAGCAATAGCAATTGTATAGCAATTTTGGCCACTGTAATTAGCTAATCATGAAAGATTGTACTTAATTTATTTAAAAAAATGAATCATTTTAATTTGTACACCTGTTACATTCAAATCAAATTACAAACAGTTACAACTCAGCAATCGCTGAGTGATTTCTTTTATATACAGTAGGCGCCACAAAATATGAATTTAATCAATCTGTTAATCGCAATGAATAATTTCAATAACAATATCGGGCAAAATAATCCCAATTATCATTTTTGTCATAATCATGCAGGCCTACACATATTACACTTGGGCCCAATAGGCCCATAGATGATGTGTTAAGTCATGAGTACCTTGGCTGTGTTGGTCCATGGGACTCTGGGAAGGCCCCATGCCACTGTGGAGAGACCGCATGCTCACACCTTTCATGTGGCCGAAGTGCATTGCGTCAGCCATGGCCTTTTCATGCACCCCTTCCATGGACTGAAATGAGAAAGAACATCAAATAAAGCCCCATTTTGATTTCCCTTTTCACCATTGTGATGACACCCAGAGGCCAAATGTTCATGGCAAGAATCCAAGGTTCACAGAGAAAGAAAATTGTCAGGAGTCGCTAGAGCAGTGTTTTTCAACATGAAGGTGCTGCAGGTAGTACGTGGGATTTTATTCTTGAAATAGACATAGAATAAATTAGAATACTTAGAAATATTTACAATAACAGAAAAAAAATGTGCATTCCATCCATGGCCGTAGCCAATTACCGAGGTCCGGACCTCTGTAATTATTTCCAACTAAATAAAAATAGGCCTATAAATATATATATTTTTTTTTTACATATTGTAAAACAAAAATAAAAAAAAATCAACCAATCGGCGCTGAATCTGCGCTATATAGATCACCAGTTGACAACTCGTCATTATGTGTATGTGCGCTGGGCCCATAAGCAGCGTTGCTGTCTTTTTCTTTCCACAGATTCCCACCGGCCATGGCCTTCTTGCAGTATTAATTGTGTATTAAAGGGTGCCGGCACTCTTACACAGGCCTGCATACTGAAGCCATTCACTAATAACATTTCAATGACCTCACTGCATTTTATCTCTCCAAGGAGAGCACATTTTCCAATTCCCTCTGTGCATAATATGGTTTTCTCTCTTGCAATGGTCTGTCAAATTCAATTCCGGCTTTAGCTGCTTGGGTACGCAACACTTCTATTTGACCTGTGTGGGGTCAACAAAGCAATGCAGATTTGTATTGCTTCTTGCCATCTCTTCTTGATAGCGGCAATGTAAGATGTTATATTGGTGGCTAGTGGATGAGGTGTCATATTCCACACACACACACACACACACACACACACACACACACACACACACACACACACACACACACACACACACACACACACACACACACACACACACACACACACACACACACACACACAGTAAAGCACTTTGGGTGTCTTGAAACCTTCTCTGAAGGTCCATATTTTTGGAGGAGTAAGTGGCTAAGCTGTGGACATGACTTGTAGAGCATGCAGTTCAGGCTTACATCGGTATGTCTAAACAGTGAGTAAAAATAAACGTGAAAAGGGCTAGTTTCTAATTCAAGTTTGCAATGTTATCACAAGAAACCTAAATGTAATCTCAGAAGGTCGTGGGTTAGGGTTAGGACTATGGTGCTAAGTAGTACGCACAATGAACTTATGGGTTCAATGGATATTAAGTCAGCATGAGGGGACCCACCCATCATCTTACATCTCAAAATATAATCCTAGAATTGCTGCTACCATGAAACTAATAATAGTTGTTGATTTAACTACTTAACACGTTGACATTAACTAACGTAACATGTTATCTGTGTCTTTAGAGGAAGTGCAACAGAGAATAATAGTTGTTTATTTAACTACTTAAGCCAATGTCGATATGCCAATGTCTATATGCTATCTTAGTACAGTGCAGTGTCGCAATCCAGTGCAACAGGAAATATAAAAAGGAACTTTATCCAAGACTAAGATATGGCAGATCAATGCAATGCAAAGTTCATGGCTTTAGTATGTATTTGACAAAAGCTAATTTAATTCAACACTGAAGACATCCAGTTAAAAATGGTAATCATGAGTGACAACTAAATAATACAATTTCTGTGTATGATGCATGACAGCCCAACTGCTTTCTGCTACTGACCCAATATTTTCACAACACCAAAGGTTAGTGAGATCAACACATCGATAAACTGTCAAAAGACGTTGATGCTGTTACCTTGTGCATGGGATGCATGCCTTCCTGGGAGTAATCTCCCTGGCCCTGCATGCCATGCGATGCACTGGGGGTGCCAGGCCCAGAGCTAGGACCCATCATACTGTGGACAGAGCCTGGTGAGGGGTCTGAACCTGGGCTGGGTCCTAGGTTGGGCCCCGGAGATAAGCCCGCCGCTGAGGATGGGCCGGAATGAGACATGCTACTTGATTGGTCTCCAGGGTTTGACATCTGCTAGAATATCGAAAAGGACAATGGATCACTGAGCAGATAAGAAATTGCTAAATCCAATCGACATACACAACTCTCTAAAGGGGAGTTTTTCCTTGCCCTTTAGGGCTTAAGGTTAGGTGGTGTTGTAAAATGTCGACTGTAGCCCTTTGAGGCTATACAAGGCTATACAAATAAAAAAAATGGACTTGACTATATTAGGACTCAACCATATAAAAGACAACATCTGTAGTTACACAAGTAAGAGAGGAGGGAGGGAACACTTTGGACCTTAATAAGAAGGGGTTTGGGTGTGTATTGTTCCGAAAGTGATGGATGCGCACCTTTAAAGACTCATATCCTGGCCTTAAGCCACTTACTGACGATGACTCTTCTGGGCATGTATGGCCTGAGGAAGAACAACAACGTATACAGTGTTGAAAAGACGTCAGGATTCGGATGCAGACTGCAATACATCCGTTATAACAGAAACACAAAGCAGATAGCACACACACACACACACACACACACATACAACAATACCATACATAAAACAAGACACAATACTACGCCGATGGTAACGAATTAGACGATAGGTGTAAAAACCTTGCGCGCAGGTACGTTTCTACATAACAAAGATTTGGCTTTTTTTTTTTTTTCATCGTCGTCTCCCAAAATGTGAAGCTATCATTTAAAATCAAACGTCAACAATCAAAGTTAAGAAGACATTTTAGGCTCTTGCGTGGACATTCAAAAAAGGAACTGCGTAAACGTATGGTAACGTTAACCAGACGCACACATTCATTGCGGGCCCTTGTTGGTGAATGCTCACTGGGCTTATACATCCAGCTAGCTGCTGGCTAACGTTAGCAGCACTCATAATAACTGCATCAGAAGTTTACAGTGCAGGTTCAGCCTTTAACACGCAGCGACACACGACGATGATGGACGCATTTACCTCTCGGCAGAGCTAAACCAGCAAAGGGTTATATCAGAATATGTCTCCAAAACACTGACACTCGTAGTGTCAAGTTTCCCCCTCTCTCTCGGTGTGTTTTGCTGTCACCTATAAGTAATGTTTTGTTGGCATAACTGATTTGTCAACAGTACAGGAAATTCCTCCCCGCTGTGCGGCGATTGGCTGAGCGACGCATCAATCATTTCCCCGTTTTTGCGGGGGCTTGCCAGGGCTCGCTGTGTCGCCTTGATCGTGAACTTCACGGGTTTTTTTTACACGCGTGGTTTTAAACACAATATGTGTTCTGACCATCTTGTTGTTTTAACAGAATAGCCATGGTATCCGTGATTGCTTCAGACAGTGTTGTAAACGTTTCAAGCGAAGCCCCCTCCCCACCCCCCCCAAAAAAATGCATTTGTTTAATGCGCGATTCCAATGTGGGCGTGGCCACCCCAAAAAAAATGCATTTGTTTAAAGCGCGATTCCAATGTGGGCGTGACCAATCCTATACAGACAGACAGGCAGACAGACATCTTCCGTGTGTGTCCAACTCATTGAACACATGGCGGCAGCATTGGTCCATCTAGTTTCGCCCTTGCCTTGGAGTTGGGCTCAAAACAAGTAGGCGTACCTCATGTTCAGTGATGGATTACAACGATTGTTTTACAACAGCACAAACTTCGGTACATCTATAATAATAATAATAATAATAATAATGGTAATAATAACAACTATACTGATAACAATAATAATAATATTATTATTTGCATGATTAGTAATGTTATTATTAGCATTATTAATAATATTATTACTATTATAATATAATACACTTATATAATATAATATAATATTATTATATATTATTATTATGTTATTATTATAATGATTACAATATTATCATATATGTCATATAATTGTTGTCATTATTTGTGTTCTTTGGATTTCATCAAATAACTTTATGTATCCAAACACCAAAAAGTAAGTAATCAAATAGGCCTACAAAAAAAAAACACTCACTGGGTTATCTTAAAATTCAATTTTACTGCTATCCGTCTTTCAATCCAAAACAACACACACAGCTTGTGTGATGAATAATAGCATTTAGACATTATTGTTATTGCCTTTAGGTTTTGCACCACATCATCTAACGTTCAATATTTTGTCGGATGCACGTTATACGAGACATGACACTTTGATGACCTCTTATGCGATAGTGAAACCACCTGAACCGGGATTGGCCAGAGCCATTTGAATACCTCACAGATAATAAACAAAGCACATGCTTCAACTTTGATCTCAACTTCCCCTCCTAAACAATTATGTCCATTCTTGTACATCTCAAATAGGATGTGCATGAGGTCCCCGCATGTAAATTTTGCCAAACTAACAAACCCAATTAACTAAGTGGTTGAACCACCAACCCCTCAGGGTCACAGCCAGGAAAGGCTGAAGCCACAAGTCATTTGACAGTAAAAGGTTGCATGGCTGTGGCTTCCATTCACCTTGAAACCAGGCACAAAGTGCTTTAGTGGAAGAATTAGTGGCATGACATTTTATTCAAAGTCCATAGAGTGCAAATGAATGGGTTCCACAATAGCACACTAGCTTGTGTATTTGCAAAGACATCCATAAATGTCACCATAATGGTTTTTCTTTACTATTTTTTGGGAGTCAGTCTTGATATAAAGAATGTATAGTGTTCAATAAGTTATATGTTTTAAACAACAAAACAAAGAGAGTAGGGATCTTCATAAGACACACACACACACGTCATTCATTATTATTTTTGCAAGGACCACGTGTCAATGTGCTATTGACTTTTCAACGGTGTTGGATCTCAGATAGTGTCTTCTAAATAACTATTGCTAACTTTGTGAGATAATAAAATATTTGTGTTTGCAGAGAGAGCAATATGCCTTACAGCTTAAAACAAAACAGGCACAAATTAGCATCTCATATTTTGTGATTGAGGTACTATTGTGTTGAAGTCAACACATATATACAAGCTGCATAGGAAGTCGTTTCAGCAGTAATGGCAAAACATGTATTATAACCCTGTCCCTGTGTTTTTTTAAACTCGATTTTGTCCCATTTTGGACCATGATGTTTCGTCATAGCGCAAGATTTCCTAAATATCTCCTTCGTCCAACTCGGCTGCCTGTGTCTCTTTAACTCCCTGGCCTTATGACCAGTGTTTGTTATTTCTCATTCCAAGTGCTTCTTTTGAAAGCGAAAACTCCAATAAGATTTACGGGCAGGTGCACAATGCCCTCTACCTCTCCACCCTCAATTGCTGCCTGCTGGTAGTCAATTTGCAAGAGTTCCCTTTAAGCACCCTCGGGGGACCCGTGTCTGGTGGACAGCATCGGCACTGGAATCTTTTTCCAAGATGGTGCTGGGCTGTTCGGGGGGGGTCATTTAGAAGTCTGTAGAGAAGAGGAAACGCTGTCAGAGGTAAACCCTTTGTAGTTGCCTTTGTTGCAGGTGTTCTGCCACTCATTGTTAGAACACGCTGTTCAATATTACAAGCTCTCTGACATCTGGTGGCCTCAGTCAGACCAAAGCAGCAGAGCCCTGACCAGAGTTAATCATCCTCTCTTGTCTTGGTTCAGCACACATGATACATGACTGAGCAAAGAGATACAGGACGATGTGTGCAGGTTGGTGCGTGTGATCGGTAGTATTAGGTGCATTTAGAAACAGACATCAGCATGTGAATATACATGGTTTTGTGTATACTGACATGCACAGTATGCACGGAGACACACACACACACACACACACACACACACACACACACACACACACATTACATATAGTGACTTCTTCAAATGTCTATAATCTCGATTTAAAGACATCAGAAGGGAGCTATGAGCAGGATCTCAAACCCATAGCGGTTAGTAACTGGTGTAATTGAAACGTGCCCCATCACCACCGATCGGGAAGTCTAGCTTGAAACAGAAACCTCGATGTGTTTCCATCTCTTTCAGTTTGTATCAAAAGGCGAAGCCTGGACTTGATAAGGCGCCTACGTGTGTTGAACTTGTGACAGGGAATGGATGGAGCTCTGGCCGGGTGGTGAAGTCAGCGTTGACTACCTGCCCACCGTAGGCTGTTAAGACCACTTCACAACTTCATCTGCACCACGTTCACGGCCAGGCTACGCCTGGAGGAGCTGGCCGTGTTAATGGGCCTCTCTGTGTGTGTGTGTGTGTGTGTGTGTGTGTGTATGTGTGTGTTTTAAATATTTTGAGTTCTGAATTGGTCAGAACAAAAAGATTACGACATTGCGAAAGTTTACTAGTCTAAAGTAGAATAAAAATGCAAAATAAATATTCTAGAATAAATTAAAATCATTCATACTATAATATGCAACATTGTTTCGCGTAATTTGCCAACTTGAAATGTTGTTCCTTGATTCCCTGACTGATATTTCAGTTCCGTGTAACAAGCATGTCCATGTGTATCCAGAACTCTCTTCAGAAGTATTATGTTAAATATACAGTCTATTGTCATTACACTGACAAATGCAACAACAAATGCATTCTTGGCTACAACTGGCTGTATCAGTGTCAACACTGTTGAAGAGGTTGAAGACGAATGTTTTGTCAACCCTGTGTCGTTTGACAGGTTTTTAGGCTCACCCATTGACTCGGATAATGACAGATGTGTTTTTGTTTTTACAAACAGGAGGGGGCATTTCCAAAAAAAAAAATAAACCTCTCCCCTAGTCTTTTGACTCGAACCTCAGCACTTAGTTCACGAGCACAATACACGCGTTAAGTGTTCTTGAGTTTGAGGTCTATGGTATTTCGCCTTGCTATAACAAACGAAAGCCCATTGACAGTAGTGGCAGCCACCCTGTCTTACAATTAATATGTGATTCCACTGTACACAAAGAGCATGTCAAAGTGCCCTACCTCTCTGCCCCGAGAGCTTTTACAATACAAATCCCCAGGTATTCTCCAGGCGGCATTCAGAGATCCCAGCACCATTCAAATGACATTTTCCTTTCACTGGGCAGATGTGTTTGTAACTTTTTCACCCCGACTCGGAATCCTGCGATAACTTGTTGTCATTCACTAATAAGTTAGCCTGTCTCATCCATCAGGCACTTGTTTGGTTATGGTCTCGTTATGCAGCTAAGGACAGCTTTTCTCTCTCAGTGATCAAAGCGAATACATATTTTTGTAACAACTCGACATTTGTGCTGCTCACATGGACTGCACATATTGTGCCATCCGTGTGAATAGACTAAGTAGAGTGTTAGGCTAGGGTTAGGGTTCTGACTTAATCGCTTACCCTAAAACAGCTCATCACAGTGACAGGAAAACGCCTTTGAGAATCTATACTTCAAAAGCCAAACAAGCCTGCATATGTCACTTTTCTCCAGAGGTTTACAGCTGGGATTGGTTTGCTCAGGCAAATTGCTGTAGCTTTAAACCCATCAATAAAAAGGAGACGTGCTGGCGACAAGCCAGTGTATGGACGTCAGAAATAGGAATTTGGTTTTTCCGTCGGAGCCCTAAAATAACAATAATACTAACATGACCTGCCGGAACCTGTCCACTACAATGGATGTGTGTTCATTAAACAAGGGTGTAAGTTTAGTAGCCTCGCTGTACATAAAAAGTAAAACAATACGGGTATTGGCATGGCCATTTTTATGTTGCATATTATGTTGACAGCTACACTTCCTTGCTTGAAATCAGGTCACAAATATAGTACATGGGCGGACTGTCAGGCCCAGGTTGTAAAATGTAGCCACAGGATCAAAAAATTGATTTGATTTGATAAACAAAACGCAAACACAAATGATACAAGTGCCTTCTTTTTATGTATAAAAAAAAGAGAATGGAAACTGTTGCATTCTGCAATTCAACGCCACCAACACTAATCTTTTGGTTCCTACACAATAACAGCGGTGGTCTTGTTACTGCTTATTACTACTAGAAAGCAGCAACAGGTTGCAGAGCACAGCATGATTGAAACAGGGTCCCCGCTGGTGCAAAACCTCCGGTCCCAGTGACCCCGACTCAATATTTTCTCTCCTTCAGACATGTTGAAAGCTGTTTGAATGGCTGTAAGGACATAAGGCCCTCCTCCTCCACGTTTCTTTAAAAACCAGTCGAAGAATAGCTCAAATATCTTCTTCGTCTTCCTCTTCAGCTTTTATATTATTTTAGTCTATTAACTGTCAGCTGTCTTTGAACAGGTCTGATGGTACTGGATAATCATTTGAAGACTTTGAGTCTGTGCTGAATGGTATTCTGTAAAACGTTAAATGCTGTGATTTGATGGTAATTTAAACGTTTGACCAAAGATGATTGTATATTCGTTGGCACGTTTTAAAAAAATAATTTAAAGTCCAGTGTCATTTTGAGTGAGTTAACAGGGAACAGGTGGACCTCCTGAAGTCGTAAGAAAATAGCCAAAGCATAACAAGGCCCCTGGGGTTTCCTAAGTGTACCCTCATTTACAATATATACCCGCATATATCAGGGTTATAATCATTAACTACCAGTTCATCACAAGTTCACTGTGGCCCAGGAGCCTGTGGAAGCCTGTTCTGAATGGGATATTTTGGCTTTCCTTGAAACCACACGAGAGAAACAGACCAAATGTTATGGTTTGCTTGTTTCACGGCACTCAATGGGAACTATTTCCTTTCACTGTGGAAAGAAATCAAACGGTATAGAGTTGCAAATGATGGCGCATTTCTCAGCGGTTTCTATCTCGCGGGTTAATGCTGTGCTGAAAACCTCTCTGAATTGCAAGTGACCTAACATGCATGACACACATGCGAGCGAACAGCGGAACTCAAGCTAAGAATATTCTTGCAGGCGCCATTGTTCCGTCTTGGCCCAAAATAGCGATTAAGGGTTCTATGGGATATGGCTCTGGATCTGAAGGGCTCTATGGTGTCATGTTGTCTTCTAAGTGCCTCACCTCAAGAGAAGAAATGTGATAATGTCCTGCAAAGCACAGCTGGGGGGGGGGGGGGGGGAAGCAGGCATACATGTGACAATTAAATACTCTCACAAGGTAACCATTAGACATTTTAAAACATACAGTCTCTCTCTCTCTCTCTCTCTCTCTCTCAAGATCATTCAAGTTGCTCCATGGAAATCTCAAAGGGCCACAAACTCTTTTACAAGGAGGGAGGGGGGCGGGCATGGCCCGGGAGCGGGG